>JABMBR010006116.1:0-11511 GCA_018881525.1 Meteorus sp. PSUC_FEM 10030008
TGGTGGTGGTGGTGATGGTGGTGGTGGTGATGGTGGTGGTGGTGGTGGTGGTGGTGGTGGTGGTGGTGGTGGTGGTGGTTGTTGAGGGTATGAAGGATATTGTGGATTTTGCTCAGGGTATTGTCCATATTGCTGAGGGTATTGTCCGTATTGCTGAGGGTATTGTCCGTATTGCTGAGAGTATTGATATTCTGGAGGTTGTTGAGGGTATTGATACTGTGGAGGTTGTTGGAGGTATTGAGATTCTGGAGATTGTTGGAGGTATGGAGATTCTGGAGATTGTTGGAGGTATTGAGATTCTGGAGATTGTTGGAGGTATTGAGATTCTGGCGGTTGTTGAGGGTATTGATACTGTGGAGGTTGTTGAGGGTATTGGTATTCTGGGGATGGAGGTGTGGGTGGAGCTATAGCAGAGGCCACTACATCACCGATGGCACGTATAGGAGTGGGAAGAATCGGCTTGACAACGTTCCATACGGGAACTGCTACTTTTTTAATGTCACTCCATAGAGAATCAAAAAACCCTCTCTTTTGCAAATGATGAAATTCATCCGTTCCAGACCCCGACAATGATTCGTGTTCAGCAGCTTCGATCAATTTCTGAAGGTCAAAATCATTCGCTTCGCTTCTTACCGTTGCTCCCGATTCTCTCTTGTCCTGGAACGTAGAACTGCGCGATTCCACAGCTCCTACAGATGTAACATTTGCCGGATTGGCAAATATCTCAAAGACCATAGCAACAATCATCAATGCACAAAGTGACCACTTCATCCTTGTGAATCACTCAATTTCACTTCAGTACGAAAGAATTTCAAAAATTATACTGACCCAACTTTCGCAGGAGCTCTTATACCTTTTGTTCATCGTCTATTAAAATTTCTGCGTCACGTCGTCCTTCCGTTTGAATTTCACAGCACAAGTGATAATCTTCTATTTTTTAGTGTGATCGTGAGTGAAAAAAAATTAAAGAGTATTTTATCGTTTAAAACAGCAAGTGTAGAGCGGAATTCGTCAAGGACATCACTTATCGGGATATATGTTCAAAAGTTTGATGTTTGGTGGGATAAGCGTTCCTAATCGAACTCCTTGGAAATTTATTGATGAATCAATTTTTCGTGATTTGCTTTGAATGATACGACTCATCAAAGTATTCACTGTATTAGAGTCGAATAGTTCAATCGCATGTTGGCCAAACCAGCACATACATACACATACACATACACATACCCACAGACATACATATCATCAAAGTCTATGGAGGCACGAAACCGTTTGCACCGTCTCGTGAAAAATTGGGACTGTGACAATTCCATTCATTTTTGCTCCCCTTCCCATCAATGTCATTAATGATTTCTCTAACCCAGTCCATGATCAGTCTATTTACACTAGAAATGAAATGGGGGAGAGGTGAATGTTGATATCGTAAGATGGCGGAATAAGCACGCATGATTGGGTAGTTTTCGATGAATAATTTTTATTAGGATGGTGGTTTATATCCACTGTTTACTACCTCTCGTTTACTCATAAACAAAAGGTTGAACAAAATGATTGTATTTTATAATATTCCCCTGGAGGGGTCTTTCATATCTTCAATTCCACTCCTTTTTCCTCTATGTGGTTTCCAAGCTGGTAATGGTGCAAGGGTTGTGGTAGTTGTTGTTGTTGTTGAAGGCGGTGGAGGAGGGAGAGGTGGTGGTGGTGGTGGTTGAGGGTATGAAGGATATTGTGGATATTGTTGAGGGTATCGTGGGTATTGTGGAGGGGGCTGCGCTGGTGCTGGGGGTGGGGGAGGAGGTTGTGCATTTGAAGAATCGGTGTAACTTGAAGAACCTCCAAACACCGACTTGACACCGTTCCATGAGGAACTTCCCATGTTCTTTATGCCACCCTATAGAGAATCAAAAAACCCTCTTTTTTGTAAACGATGAACTTCATTCGTTCCAGACCCTGACAATGATTCGCGTTCAGTAGTCTCGATCAATTTCTGAAGCTCAGAATCATTTGCTTCGGTTTCTACCGATGCTGTTGATTTCCTCTTGTCCCTGAACGCAGAACTCTGCGATTCCAGAGCTCCTACAGATGTAAGATTCGGTGGAGTGGCTGATATCTCGAGGAACAAAGCAACAATCATCAAAGCACAAACTGACCACTTCATCCTCGTGAATCACTCAATTCCACTCCAGGTTGAGAGGATTTGAAAAGTCATTTATTCTAACTTTCGCAGGAGCTCTCATACCATCTGTTCATCACCCATTAAAGTTTCCGTGTCACGTTGTCCTTCCGTTCAATTTCCACAATGTAAATGATGATCCTCTATTTTATAGTGAGATCGTGAGTGAAGAATGAAGTGAAGATTATTTTTTCGTTTGAAATAGCAGATGTAGCACGTAGTTCGTTTAGGGCATCACTCATCGGAATATATCATAAATAGTTTGATACTTTTGGTGAGATTAGCGTTTGTAATCAGCGTCCATGGATTGCTCTCTATTTGATATTTGAAATTTATCGATGAATCGATTGCCTCTGATTTTTTTTGGACAATATGATTCATCAAAGTATTGAGTACAAATTTAGCACCGGATATAAAGAGAGCCATGTTTGTAATGATTAATCCCATTTATCTGATCGATTTGCCTTCTTCATTGAACCGCCACATATATGATCTTTCGGGTTCGCTTCAGATAAATTTTCTCGGGATCCCATTATTTCAAATAAGCAGTAAATGAACTTCTATTGTCTTTGCTCTACGCCCTCCATTTTACCATCTAGATGGATGGAATTTTTCCCTCATCTTTCTCACAGTTAAATTCACTATGCTGAGTGAGACTAACACTACTTCATAAAAGGAAAAAAATAGGTTCTATCAATAAAAGAGGAAATGTACATGGTGAATTTCAGTTTTTATTCATCATCTACACGGTTATTATTTGCACCTCAGATTACATTTTATTTCGAAAATGGTACTCTGTTGAAAAATATTGCAATAAGTAAAAATATTGCACTCCCTGTTGAAGAATGTTGGATACCAGTTCTCTTGCACATTCGTATAGATATACATTCTGCTATATTCCATCTAGTACGAAGCGATGCCTCGTGCCAATCCTTTCATGAATTTTTTGCCAGCATCAACTAAGCGTGACAGCAAAGATGTCTTATGCTGTTTTGGAGATCGCTTGTGCAATTCGTGTAATGTTTCAAATGCACTAGATTCAAGTGCCAAAGATGGGTTGTTCCCAGCAGATTCGAGGAATTCCATGATCTGACGTTCGATTGCTGATCCTTCTCTCTTCACTCTTTCTGACAATTCCTGAACGTTAAAATTACCTTCAGAATTCAGCTCATCTATTGGATTGGCGTTTGTCTCCAGTGACATGATAGCCAACACCAATAAAATGACTGATGTCTTGATATTAATCTTCATCTTTCAGCTGTTCGCGAAACCCGGGTTGCTGTGTATCGATTCGGTTTGATGTGAACGATGGCATGAAGTCAACTCCAAACGTGAATCTTTATAGAGGAAAATTATCAATGACTTTAATGTTTCCAGCACGCCTCATCCGGAATATAAAATGGAAATCGATAACTATGAAAACCCCGAAGAATTATCACCAGAGAATGCAGTAAAATACAATATGATAACCGTCAATGTCAAACATTCATGATTCAGTTTAATGCCTCTGACACGATGCATGTAGGATATGTCACGACCTGATTGAATGTTCGGGTTTATCTCATATCCGGAATCTAACATGAAACTATGGGATAATCTGCCGAGAATAAAGATCAGTGTAAATGCAACATGCTTATCACCTATGGTGATGTTTTCGGCACGATACACGGAAGTCATAAAATATGATATGGAATGGTGCAAGATACCCATGTTCCGTGTGCTTTTTAATGTTTTTAGCACGACTTATCCAGAACATGGACGATTCATCAAATTACATGAACATACCTATCACATTGATGTAATGTTAATTTATTTTACGTGATTCATAACTATCATTTGATAAATTTGTGGTTATCTGATCATTTCTAGACCCATACAATGACCCTGTCATATATTAGGCATCATGATCAGACTGGTTGATGTTTAAATTCGTATTATCACACGTTGTCATCATTTTGGAACGAATTTTTCAGCTTATGTTTCAACTATTGTTATTGATAGTTTTGTCGAATTTGAATTCGGAACTTAGCATCATTCAAATAATTTTCATCATCAGCATGGCGGGACCGCATCGAAGTGCTCGGAACCTGGAGCGCCACTATCGACGATAGTTTCTCAACTCTATCGGCAACTTCGACAACTGCACTGATGAAAATAATTTTCGGACGTACTCGGAGTACAGCATTTCTGCTATCTGTGGCATCACTGCTCACAGTTTGACAGCTGGTGAAGTAGACATAAGGTTTCCATGAGGAGAGAGGTTAAAATAACAAAACAACCGATTGAATTTTCTTATAATTTCATGATTGCAGAACAATTAATAGATATCTGTGAAAACGTGTTCTTTCAGACTACGATGGAAGTAGCTGCGAATCAATTATTAGACATTTTGAATGCACAAAATGGAATGAGAACTCAATGTAATTTGAATGTATTGGAATCGAGCATATCCAGTTATATGAAATTCCTACCACGTCCCATCACTTTTACATCGTATACTGAAATAAATAACCGAGATACGAATGATGGTTTTTTATATGGGAGGATCGTAACTGAACTGTTCAAATTATTGAACGATACCCATTCACTGCTCGATGAACATTCACGAAATTTGATACACCGATTACTTGTACTGGACGGATGTACAGCCGCAATGCTTCATGAGTTGTTGGAAGCAGTCGACGATTGTTTGCAAAAAATCAACAATAATCGCACCATTCGTATAATCATTATGATATTAGAGAAAATACTGAAGAGCGACGCAGTCTATTCCGCAATTGTTTATGCTTCCAAAGGAGACACTATGGACCCCGTTGCAGAAGAAGAGACTTTTCATGATTGGCGACGATTTCTCCAAGCCTTGATAGCTTTACCTAGTCGCATTGCAAATAAAATGAAGGGGAAAATAGGTCATATTTTCACGCCAGAAGTTTATGCGAAAGTCATCACATACCACGTTATCAGAGCAATATCATTTGTGGATGACGTATTTTATAAAGTCTCCATCGAACCCAAGTACAAGATATTCTCCACGATGATTAGTAAAATGGTTGTGTCATTCGGGGCTGATAAGCTCGTTGATTTTATTGAGATTTTGGTTGGATTGGCACAATACGACAAAAAATGCCTGCGATATTCTGTTTATAATATTCTAGTACATACAGAAGGTCTAAGTACAGAAAAAATCGCAGTTCTATTGTTGAAAACCATTAAAAGCCCTTCGGATGTTGCAAAACTTTTCCGAGATTTGGTGAAGACGAATCACTGGAAACATGTTTTAACGAAGAAGATACCGCTGTTATCCTATTACAATGACGATTCCCTGATAGTCAATCTGATACATTACCTAGGTTCCCCGGAATATGGGGAACGTACGCTGAATGAGTTGTTGGTCAGTCTCTTGGATATTTGGGGTGATAGAAGTGCACTGAATCACACATCAATGGAACAACATGAATATATTACAAAGTTGATCCTATTATCTGTTAAAAATTTGAAAGAGACATTGAAGCAAACTGATAAGGATATAATACAGAGGTTGCTATTCGAGGGCACCGCTGCACACCTCGAATCCATGCAATTAGAAATCAGAGCAATAGGAATGATTACGGGTGAACTAATAGTCGGATTTTTGAATGAGTCGAGTGATGGGCCAAAATTGTTGTATGAATATGATTCAATGCCGATGACTGGCTTACAGACTATTGAGAAATTGAAGACATTCGTCAATAACACCTATGACCATAACTCGAAAAATGATATAAATCAAGCAGATGATTCTTTGGATGGTGATGGAATGTTTCGGAATGACACTGAGAGAAAAATTCAGAAATTAGCGGTTGACTGTAGCATCGCATCGAATGACAGGGGGGATCATACTAGAACCAGCGATGGAGAGCCCTCAGTAATTGATAATTTTGTGAAACAGAAATCAACTGATGATAAAGCATTTGTTCATGATCAAGGAAATGATGATATTGACTTGGACAGTGACGATGATTTAATACCGTATGATTTGTCGAATGACACAAAAGTTACTGACAGATTGCGACCAATTTATCTCAGAGATTTGAAAGAAAATTTGTTGAATGTGGAAGCAAATAAAGATCAGGACGTGTTTTCTGAATCCTTACAAGTTGCGGAGGAATTAATCATGTCACAATTACCTAATGACGATGCATCATTGGCGATTCAATTACTTGAAATTTTCATATCGTTGCAAGAAGTTGTATACGTTGAAAATTTCGAATTTTTGAAGTTCCAATCGTGTGTGGCAATTATCACAATTTATCCCGAACGATGTGCAGAATATTTATGCAGTGAATTTCACGCGGAAATCGGGCAACATTCAGTGAATGTGAGAATTTTTATTCTGAATATTTTGGGTGAAGCATCAAGACGGTTGTCAAAAATTAATGTGGATGAGTATATTGACTCTGAAGTTGATCATGATGGTGGACGAACGAAAGAAATGAAACGGCCGGAGAAATCTATCTCACTGTTCATTGACGTTCATGGCGGTAAAAAATATGAAACTTTATATGATGAGGACTTTGAAGTTCCCGTAACGAATCATGGGGATGCTAGAAATACTTGGATAGAAATCGTGCAACGTCGAATACAATCGAATACGAAAATTTTTGCACACAAATCGAAACGCCCTTCAAAAACCATCAATAAATTTAACGGTGTTGTCTCATCGTTTTTCTATCCTCTCCTATATGGTTTATCACAAAAGGGTGCATGCCTGCATAAATTACCAAAATCGTATGCAGACCAAGAAAATATCCTCTTGATTCATTTCTTGAAGACGTTATCGACATTAATGGTATCGGCAGAAAACTGTGCTGTAGCACCAAAAATAGGACTTGAAATTTTGGAATTAGCTTGGATACTGCGTTATCACGAGCAAGCAAATATCCGATTGTGTGTTATACAAAACATTGCATCTGTCATTGTATCTCTGTCTAATGAATGTTTCACAACAGAAATCATCGAATTATTATTGGAATTTAGAACATGGTTATGTGACTCATGTCGAGATTTCGTCAAAGGTGATCCCGATACAAAGTGTCGTAACTTAGGAGAAAACGTTGTAGCATTGATAGATTTAGTAATAAACTCGACATTCAATAATGGTTGATAATGAATAAAAGAGCTGTATGCAATGAACGAAAACTATGAGAACTAATAACAATTTCACTTGGAATTTCCTCAGGGAAATTCTATGGTTAACTGATCCTTGATATTGATCATGCAATATTCACTTCAGAATCAGCTCATCAATTTATGCTTGGTGGAAATACGTTCAGAACCAGTTGTTCCAACAATTATTGACCTTCGGGATTCACATTCGTATAAATCTTTTGAATTCTCGCGCCATATGCGCAGTGAAAACAGACATAACACATCATCAATTGCAACCACATCAGTGAATATTCGCCTTTGAAACGAAATGATATCGTGTAGGAGACGCAGCAGTAGGGAAAAACATTTATCGAAGTGAAATAATCGGGAAAAAATGAATTCTATAAATTACTGAAGTTGCATTGATCAAATTTATTAGGTTATGACTGTTTTCTTCTCTGTTGTGTACCAAATGGTTGCTTGGTGTGACAACTACATTGATTGTATTTCTGATCATTGTGTCAGCTGATAGTCTTGCCATACAACAATCTACAGCAACGAGGATTCCGTACAACCTCCTGAAACCGATAAAATCTCAGGACATACGAAATAAAAAATATTTCCTCGCAACAAAACGTCATCATGGCAGATAACGGACTTGGTGAATTTAGTGGTGACCAGATAGAAAAAGTGCTCCAGTTTCAGGTAAGCCTGAGTATTTTCAAGAACTCGTGTCAGCCATCACGGTATTACGTTATGTATTATATTCCAACAGGATCTGACAGGTATTGAAGATTTATCCGTGTGCCGAGATGTCCTCCAGAGGCATAATTGGAATTTAGAAGTAGCAGTACAGGTATTGTGTGAACACGAATGAAATTAATAAATATTCAATAAATACATCACAAACTTCATGGGAGAAACTGGTATTTACATCAATAAATATGTGTATGTGTATATATCTATATATTAAAGGAGCAACTTAATTTATACGAAGGACGACCGTCAATGTTTGCCCAAGATTCGAGATCTAGACCACCGGCAGTTGTCGAAGATACAAGCTCACGAATTTATTTCAATCCACCTGGTAGTTCCGGAAGTGGCGGTGGATTCTTGTCGTCTATATTTTCTATGTGCTACAATTTAGTGACCAGTATTTTGCAACTGGTATTTGCGATTTTCAGAACTAATGTGCGACCAGGTAAATAGGATCAGAATCATATTTTTCATTGTAAATCATTTACGTAATACAAAATAAGTAAATACAATTAAAAAATATGATTATTCAACAGTGTCCTCAGATCCAGTCGAGGATGTCGTTAATTTTATAAGGTTTTATGAAGAAAAATACGGCAGTGCCCACCCTGTATTCTACCAGGGTTCTTACAGTCAAGCATTGTCTGATGCAAAGCAAGAACTGAGGTTCTTACTCGTATACTTGCACAAGGAGGAGGTACAGAATGTTGATCATTGGTGCAGGAACACATTAGCTAATACCGACGTTATTCGGTACATAAACATCCATACGCTATTCTGGGCGTGTAATACACAATCTGGTGAAGGCTACAAAGTTAGTGAGGCATTGAAAGCTGGTACTTATCCATTTCTCGCCATCATTGTCCTTAAAGACAATAAAATGACTATTGTTGGTCGGTGAGTAAATGACAAACTCGTGATTCAGATGACCAACAGTATGAGCACTCGCATTAGTAATTTTTTTTTCATACCAACAGGATGGAGGGAACACCTTCACCAACAGAGTTGATGACACGATTACAAACAATAATTGAGAATAATGAAATAAGTTTGATACAGGCGCGTCAAGATAGAGCTGAGAGAAGTGCAGCTCAATCCTTGCGACAGCAGCAAGATCAAGCGTATGAGGAATCATTACGTGCTGATCAGGAGAAAGATCGTAAACGTGAGGAGGAGCGCAAAACGCGTGAGGAACAGGCAGCTCGGGAGCAGGCGGAAATTAATGCACAAGAGAGAGAAGTCGAACGTATACGTCTCAAGAAAGCACTCACAGTTGAGATTGTTCCAGAAGAACCTGAACCAAATCATCCAAATGCTTGTCATCTCCAAATAAAACTTAGCGGAAGAACAATGAAAAGACGATTTCTCATGTCTGACACAGTCGAGGTAATATGGTTTCTGAGTGTATCACAAAATTGGGGAATGTTATGTTCTGGAATTCATAAATGCTCAATCCCCATTTTCTTCCCACTCTAGGACGTGTACCACTGGATTTTCAGTCAACCTGATTCGCCAGCAAATTTTGAGATAACAACGAGTTATCCTAAGAGGATTCTTTATCCAACGATTGAAATTGTTAGTCTATGCAAAGCTGGTCTGACTCACAGAGAAGTTTTACATATAAACGATCTAGATGACTAACTACTCTTGATTAGCATTGCATAATAAAAAGAAATACACACGAGCGGGGCGAATTTTTCTCGATATAGTCGTTGAAACTTATGTTGTATCTATGAATGAGTGTTAGCGAAAGATGAGAAAGAGAGACAATTATAAGAAAGACATATATCTCTTTGATACACCACAATATTTTGTCTAGAGTATATCAGAGGAAAAGAGAAAATTGAACGAATTTATCAGTGAAATGTGAGAACAACTATTTTGAACGATATGTTGTAATTGACATGATTTGTGACAGAGTTCAATCCGGCACTCAACCCTGTTGAAAGATCAAGGGAAATTAATAAGTATTCCATTCCCTCGCCACTTTCATATATTTAGTTCAACACTGTGGTCGGATATATTCACAAATGCTTGTCATTCCTATCTAATACAAAATGTTTGTATGAATTTTCTAACTTTCTGATCACCTGTTGATTACTCAATAATTACTTTCTACATTGTGATATAGGAAATATAACTCCATATCGTATCATGGAAATAATTTACGTTTTGTTATCCGATTTTGTCATGACGCAGGGTTCAATGCACACCAAACGATTCATTCGATCGATGAATGGATGTATAGAAACGATTTAGTCATGCATCTGAATATAATTTTGTCCCATGCAAAAGAAATAAACAAATCATTAGCATTTATGAATGATGAGAGATCATACCCGATGGTATCTGAAAAATTGAGATTTCCTGATTTCGATTTCAAACAAAAATAAACTATTTTAACTCTTAATGATATATTAGCCTGAATATAGAGCAATAGAACCATTTTTTGGATTCCTTTACTCCAGGTGTCCCAATAAATACTGATTGTTCTTTTATGAAAATAATAATTATGGAAACGCTCCAATGTTGCAAATACTGCTGTGTATTTATCACAGGGTGTGACGGGTATTTATAGGGAATCTTTCACAAAAAAATGTAGAGTAGCACATCTGATATAGCGTGTATATATCCGGATGAATCGATTTCTCGGTTGGTATTCCCGCTTTATTGCAAAATTCTCTGTAATTAGATTCCGATTATTCATATCTTTCCAAGTAACACTATCATGATGTATATCATTTCTAGTCGTGTCTGAAAATCAAATTTTATAGTTTCGAATTGCTCATATGCATTCATTGAAGCAGATCATCCGTGATTCATACACCCGTTATCCCCATCGATATTTACACTTGAAAACTTGAAAATTGATATTCTATCCTATTTATCTATTTATTCGTTCCGGATAACTGTTTGCGTAGAAAAAGGAGGGAGCATTGATCTATGCAATCGATTAAGATACTGGAAAATATTTTTCTTTGTTTTACGATCAACCATTGAAGAGAGAGGTGAAAGCTCTCACGTTAAATGACGAACGAGGCGGACGAGTTCGTTCATTTATGGATCAATTACCATTGACAACGAAAAAACCTATATAGGTAGAAAAACCAATTTTCAACATCAGCTGACAGAATGTTGAATTCACGTATCAACATTGGTAGTTCCATTGTTGAGTATCTTTTGAATCTCAATCTTGGCGAACGTAAGTTGCCTATAACTTGATACATAGAACCAAAAAATTTGAGGAAATTTTATCCCAAAAATAAAAATTTTTTTCAATTGTCTACCCTCTCTTATTTTTTATTTTTTTCTTGACGAGAGCTGAGATGACTGATGATATAGAACCATTGGTGCCTTCTCTTGAATTATCCCGATCAGCGATGCTATAGGTATTGTGTTATTCCTTCATTGATGCACGTCAACCGTCTCGAGACATCACTCAATTCCTCCATATATAT
>JABMBR010006117.1:0-62329 GCA_018881525.1 Meteorus sp. PSUC_FEM 10030008
GGTGGCACTGCAGTCACTTCCCCTCCGCGGTGACCAGTGATGGTAGATCGTGAATAGGACTCACCCCCACCATACGGCCAAACCAATGGAGAATAACCCACATCAGTCACCGTACGGGCTCTTCGCCATTGCTTCGGCCGCGTGGTGGGGGTAAATACAACCCACGTCTACCATCACTAAGTGGGACAACTTCTATTAAAATTAGAGAATCTCGTCAACTTCGGAGGGCTGTAGATCCTACAGTTATGGATCGAATTGGACAAACTCATAGTTGAACTGTTTGTTGGAAAGCCCTCTACAAAATCTCTCGGAAGTCATTTTGTTGTAAAATGACCCGGAAAAAAGTTACAACCCCAAAAAAAAAAAATTTTTCGACAAATTTTCACGTATTTTTGGAAATAACTTGTTTATCGGTCACTTTACGATGAAAAAGGAAGGAAATGAAATTGCAGACAATTCAATTTCCTACAAATAATGTCTGATGGAATTTTTCGTGGGGTTGCTAATTAAAGAGATATAGCGCGAAAACAATTTATACCCCTTTTCCATCATGACGGCCGGGGGATAAGGGTTGCAACCCCATAAACTTCAAGTTAAGCTTTTTTCGAACCCCCCTACACGTTGGAAAAAAAAAGTTGACTCCTTTAAGAAATATAATAAAAAGGCCTCAAAAATTTAACTTTTCAATGGACTAAAAGTCTCACGAGAAATATTCATCACGAAAAATACGATCAACATTTCAATTGAAACAACTTTCTATTTTGTAATTTCCGCTCACCCAAGATATTTTCAATAATCATTCCTTCTTCTCCTTCGTCTCTGATATGAAATAACAATCGATCAAAATACAATAACAAACAAAAATTGAATACAACATCAGTATAAAATAACTCGATAAAAAATATAAACAAATACGAGTTTCGCCTTAACGGGTAAATGAATTTACGACGAACGATTGGATTGAAGTGAGTATGGGGGCCGGGCTCTTGATCGACCTCATTGCACTGTACAGCAGTGTTAACTGCTGCTCTGGTCCTGCATTCGTTTCTGTTTCTTTCGCACTCTCCTGCCTTGCACCTCCTATCTCTTGACAATCTGCTCACGATTGCACTAAGCGATGAACACACGTTCGCTACGATTAACGTTGAAAGCACACGATACAATTGTTATAGCCTCGTGGCTATTTGTACATATAGGCACACAAATATACATATATATATACATATATCAGTGTATACTTTCAAGCTGAGAAAATTCCACAGTTATTTCGCCTTTAACCAGATGCAAATGGTTAACTTGTTTAAATGAAAAATACACGAACAAATACAAAGTAAAAGCTAAATTATATTATACACATGTTGGTATTTGTACGAAGATCAGTTTATGGTTATCAATTCAATGGTACATTATGTATATATACGAATATGTTTGAAACGTGTGCACAACCTTGTGGTGATCGCGAATCGATTTTACACGCGATTTGCTATGCGTCGATGTATTGCATACAACTTCTGGGGGGATGATTGCGTTGATGTGCAAAAGATATTTATAATATGTGAAATCTACGGGATGATATAATTTATTATATTTATGCACACGCGTCCACGCATGTTAGAAGTTCTGTGTATACATGTACAAATATTTTGTTTTGTAATGTAAAAATAAAAGACGGACATTGAATTTATTTTTTCAAACATTCCAACATGCCACTTGGTCGTTTTCTTGTTTGGGAAATGAAGTAGAGGGCCAGGGTTGAAATTCGAGTTATTTCGAGATGTGATACGAACGGTTGAATTAGTAATTTAATTAGGTCATGAATTTTTTGTTCGGGAGAAGCCATACATGAGGAAAAAATTTAATTGTTATAATTGAATTTTATTGTTATTTAAAAAGTTCGTACTTGTTTTGACAATCTTCTGTTACTTACAGATTTTGCGTTAACTTTGACTTCTATCGACTTTTTTCAACGAGAAGACTTTTAGATATTCAACTGACTTTGTAAATTGGTTTAGTAATTGATTTGAAGTCGAAATGAATAACACCCCCACCAGGAAATAAGACTAATTTTCCTCTACATTTTTCATCCATCTTCATTCCGATCTAAATGGTCGTTGTAAATATTCCCTTGATCCGGAGTCACAATTTGAGTCTTCTACAAGATTAATGTAAAAAAAGAAAAATAACTGATCACTGTTGGATTTGATATTAGATAATCAGTGGTTTCTTCAACTTTCTCTCGACTCCATAGTACTTATTTTATTTTCGTTCCATCCTCTATTACCGAATGGAAGTCAGAATTCCCAATCAAAATAAGACTTCTTTGTGTTACATCGCTATAATTGGAACATGAAACATAATCGGATGAAGAAGTTCTATCGTAATCTATCTGAACTGGTTCCAACTCTTTGATTTCATTTCTAAATCATAAATTCGAACAAAATTTCGAATGATCGTATTACCGTACACGAGAAAAAGAGAGGCCTTGAAAATTTACGAACTCTCATCGTATCAAAACGTGGAAACTGAGGTAACAACTTCAGTTAGTTAAAAGGTCATCAATCCAAATCATTCACCCCTCGCGTTTTCTCTCGTCATTTGTTTCCTGTCCATATTTTCAATTTTATTGGGAATTTATTCAAATGTCAATAGTGAGAGTTGCGTGCCAATTATAAATATAATTTGAACAACTAATCTTGCTTTGTGAATTTTATTTATTTTCCTTTTCGTTTAAATCCAAAGTCCCCGTCTCGATCGTTTGTCTTGATGTCAATCTTATTAATCTCGCCAATATATTCATGAAGTTAAATTGAAACTCTACATGACAAAATTGCTCTTCTAATCCACAGTTCAGTTGAGAAAGCTTCTTTCGAGTCAACAGTTCAATTAGAAACCAGCGAAAAAAAAATAAGAACAAAACTAAGAACTCGTACTCAGTTTATTTCGCAGCTTTTTCATCCGCGACTCTTTCCAAAATCAACCAACAATCTAAATTGAAATTCCCTCTACACTCATTCCTTCATTTTTCCCATCAACCAACATTTGCAAAAACACGTTTTTGGCCCTGAATATCCAACAATTCACTCAACAGTGCACTTGGGTTTTACCTTTCATCAACTCACATACTCTCTGTCCTTGTGAAATATTGTGCGGTTTGCATGATATAGCTATAGGTGGAAAGTCAAGGTAGATAGGCGCGCAGTGTCGTCATGATGCCGCACACACAGCGAGAGAGAAGTGCACGCCCGCACACGTACTGTGACAAACAACTGGTTGAAAAAGAAAGAAAGAAAAAAAAAGGACGAAAGAAACCTTCACATACACTACACATACTCTTGCCCTTTGTATTATTGTCGTACAATGTTGCAAAGACTGCAATAAGCAACAATATGAGTACGTATAATCCACTTGGTTTTGTCGTGACGTTAAGATTATCGGTTGGCGTTGTGTGTGTGTAGGGTAACGGTTATTGAGGTCGAAAACAAGTTGGTAAAGCAGAGGAAGCATTATATATGAAGCAGGAGGGTGAGATGAGTAGATATTTACACATACAGAGGCGCAGGCAAGAGCGAGAGATGTTGGAAGGGAGAAAGGCGGCTTATCCTTGATAATGATAACGATTATTTAATAACGGTATAATATAGTTGGAGCGCACGAGTCAAAGGCTACGTACCATGTATTCCATTGAACAATATTATTTTTCTGTAAATTTATTTATATGAAATAACGATCGAGCGATATTTATAAACGTCACGTTGAAATGCAAGCGGTTGCTCTGAGTCACTTTACAAAGTAGTCGAAGTTGTTGCTGCTGCTGTTGTCGTTGCTGTTATGTCCAGGTGTAGATCTAGACGCTTATGCGCACGTGCGCAAGAAGACATTCGAGAATAAAATATCTCTTTACACGCATGATAGACATGCAGAAGAAATAGCGACAGATAAGACGAAGAGACAGCGACATTGGAATATATTTTCGACGAGTATGCAAAAAAAGTTGAGTTTACACACACTGATGCGACGTTTTATATTCTTCATTTGTGATGTTGACGAAATGGATGTGAGTATATGTACGTGGATGAAGAGGATTGAGAGAGCTGGGGGGAAGCTTCAAGATGAAATAAAAATCATTCGGCTCGACCGAAGTCAGACGCGGAATAGGAGATAGAAAGAAAGATGGTTGTGGCTGATATCGCGCGAGTAGTACTTTTCTCTTTGTTGGGAGTGAAAGAAAAGTAAGGAATGAAGAGAACATGTCTTGTGTCATTTGTTAGTGACACTGGTGTATCTGTACTGTGTCGCCTCTCGTGGGATGACAATGGATCTGGTTTGTCAGAGTCTGGTGAGTTAATTTGCATTTGAAGTTTGAATGTTGATTCGTTTATGTGGTGTTTTATTGTGCTTATCAGATTGCATTGAAATGTTAATGGTAATAGGATTGTTGGTGAGCATTGAAGAGGATGTGAGTTGGACATTGAGGATAAAATATAATTGTTGACGTTTTGTTTTGTGATTCAGGGTGGAGATCGTATATGTGGGAATTGAGATTTGTCCAGGATGAAAGTGGGATATTACGCTGGATGCAATCGTGATGTTCATTATCGTTTGTCGGTTGGTTTCTATCCGATGTTAATGGTTGGATTAAATCTTGGCAATTTTTTTACTGATTTCAAATGCAGAGCTTTGCTTTGAAGATGAACTGGAAAGGTCATCGAGTGATGTGAAAAACCAGAAATTACTCGCTATACCGAATGAAACCATGGACATCAATTTGCACATTTTTTAGCAGCGATGATTTACATACAAACGCAACTGATTTAATGAAAAAGTTGCTTTGCAGTATTCTCCACGTATAGACAAAAATGTTTGTATAAATCTCGGTGGGATTGCGACACGTGTTCACTCAATTATTACTATACTCTCGACTGGAAAACGTGTTGTAATAATATATAAAATGAATATGAAATTTCATTTCAGCGTATTCTATGGTTCTGGTATATATTTGCTTGAAAAATATTTCACTCAGATTGAAATCGAGCATTATCATCTCTACGTCTCACATCATCCGCATATGCGCGAATTAAAATACAAAAAAAAATTTTTCCTCTGTATTATTATTTTTTTATTAATCCCCTACATTCGGCATTCAAACAATTTATAATGAAAAATCCAGAGGAGAAAGAAAGCACGAACAATAATTTTTCCCAACCATTCACAGTGATATGTTCCCTCGAGGGATGAAACTAAAAATGTGAAGAGAATTCGCATAACACTGGAGAATAAATCATCAGCAATAAAAATAAAGAAAAGGATTTTGGAGTGTCTGAATTTTTGATAAAGTGAAGAAATGTATATGTAAATATCCACGAGGATTATTTGCCTATTGGAAAGTTTATGCACATACTCTGACGGGATGAAAATTCCCATTTTTTTTCTTTACTCTACCATTGATGCATGAAAGCTTCGAATTCGATTTTTTCCAAGCTCGTATTTAAGCATGGATAAATTCGTTTTTTTTTTTTTCTATCGCAATAAAGTTAGGTTTTGTACATGTACTAGAGACATACAGTTACTGGGTTTGGGTTCGAGTTACGGTGGATAGAAGCTTTGTTCCGTGACAGCGAGAGCCACTGCTATAAAAACCAAACTGATATAGGCCTCACTCGGGTGTCGCAAGGCTGGAAAAGCTCGCGTGTGCGACAATCAAACTAGGGGTGGAAAAAAAAAATGTCGAGAGACGTAAAGGGAATGAGTGTAGGGGAGGGTTTAGGAAGCGACTTGGCAATGGAATGGAGAATCGATATACATATCGTTGCATTGGATGTACACAACGTCTATCCCAATAGCTATATGTTGGTGAGGTGAAATAGACGGGAATAAATAAAACAAAAAAAAAGAGAAGGAATATAAAATAAAGGGGAACGACATGAGACAGTGCACAGATGTCGCGTTCGTGTATGTATCCAAGGGTAAGTTTCTTCGTGGGTTCTTGTATCCCCCTGATCAAAAATTCATACTTGACTGCTGTGACACATAAGACATTTTGGATTATTAAATAATTCTCGAGCGTGTTTTGCATGCCAGACTTTGTCAGATATATTGAAACGTATGATATAGATAAATGTGAGTGTGTATACGAATTTATATGTGTGGAAAAATATAAGAAAAGTTCGAATTGATATAGTATCGTATGAATAGAGAAATTCATAGAAGGACACGATGAGACAGATATTGACACGATGGAAATTTAAATTTTTATTCAATTTATTCGATGTAATAATTTATGAATAATTTATTGGATGTCACGTCAATTCACTTGAATGAATCTCATATTGACATTTGGTTCGGTGCATATTGAAACTGAATGAAAATTATGGCAGAGAATGCTCGATTTATAGATGGGAGAGTTATAAAATGGTGGGATTCCTCATGAGAATAGCATAAATGGTCGTATGCAAGCTGCTTATCGTTCAGGTTCACTTGTGTTTCGTAGACAAGATATTATGACGAAAATTGCTATGATGCGGTAGAATGCTCGCGTCAGTGTTGCGATTGAAAAGGAATTTTATATTGTGACAATGATGTGATTGTCATGGTATGATGATAGAGGACAACATCAGGATAAATGATCAGAAACTTTTGAATAAAAATATTATTTTAATGTATGAAGTTATGCAGGAAGTATTACCTGAAATTAGAATCGATTGAAATTCCAGAGGAAAAAAAAAGATAGAAATTGAACGAATAAAATTGAAAATGATCAATAAAATAAAATATCATCAAGATATAACAATTTCCAGATTAAACAATTCAAAACGCCATTTCATTTCACTAATTACGAAGCCCAAGTACGAGGAATTAATTCATCTTCATTAATATTCAATATCGTATATGATAATACTTGAATGAATTAATGTATCTGCATTGGTAGATATATAACTGAAGTTACTTTTTTTTTCATTCATTAAACTTATTATTCCTCTGTATCATTCGACCGAAAAAAAAGTCGATTGTGCAAGTGTTCATTTGAGCAAGCGATGCATGAAGGAGAGAAAAAAAAATTGATATAAAGTGAACAAAAGAGAACATGAATTGAGTTGGTTGAATGAAAGCATCAACGAACATTCATATATATCACCGAGTTGAAAGCCTTTTCACATACTTATCAAAGTAATCTCTCACACGCACAGTTATATTTATATAAATAAATATGTGTGCACATTATATATCATATGTAATTGTATACTATCATCAACGCTGTGTATTTGCAATAGGAATTATCGGCACGAAAACATCGTATACCTATCATTAATATGAATTATATAACTCAATAATTGATTCTACAATTCTGGGAAATGTAATTCATCAAATTGAATCGTCATACGTAATTATCTTATACAAATCAACGAGACCGCTTTTGGAATTTGCAATGTTGCAATAAAAATTCTAACACGTAAATAGTACATTATGTTAGTTATGTATGTGATTGTTAATTTCAATAGATGAAATAAAATTGAAATAAAATGTGTTTTCAAAAGAACATAGTTCGAGTGCTTGTAATTTTTCATGACTCATTGACGGATAAAACTCGAATATTAATTGCTGACATCTTCAGTGAGAAAAATAATTTTCTCATTTGTTTCCCTGTTGTTATAAAGGATGAGCTCTACAAATTTCGATAAAGTTTATATAATTCTGAAAAAAAGTTCGGAAATGATCAAAGTGCGTCTGATAATTCTATTTTGAAATGGAGATTGAATGCTTCATTGCATAAAAAAATCCGAAATTTCTCATTCAATTCCAACAATAAACTTCATAAATAAACAAAACTGAACATGGTCATCACATATTCATACAAGGTCGAATGTATTTCGCACCAAAGGTTGGAGCAAACGACACTTTGTATCACACAAATGACGTTGGACACTATGTACATACACACTACATTTACAGCGTGACGAGATTGGCGATTGCTATCAGGATTTTATCTCTCCTTCGCCCTGATGAAGGTTGTAACCTCGACTCGAGAACATTTATTAAAGCGTCCGGCAGAAGGTGATGCAGTTGCGCTCGAGAATATTGCAACTAACTCACTTTTCTCTCACTACTTTCCGACGGTTCTCTTTTCTGCAGATTGCAATCAGTCATATTAACCAGGACACGCCTAGAAATATGTGTACAATAACCACCTGGTGTCCAACCCCATCAGTGTGAACGTATGGGGATAAAATACGCAACTAAGAAGAAAAAAAGAAGCAAGAAGAAAAAAAGAAAATGAACCAACATTATATCAGTAATAGAATAGTAAATAAAAATGATACAGAAAAAGTGAAGAGATAATAAAATAAATAAGCAACAACAGCAACATCACGCTCGACACCGCGTCGAGTTATAACGGCACACCATGTGATGCAATCGCACATATATATATATAAACATCTCTTGTGACGTGTTATCTTCGTGTAGAATATAATACGCCATGGATGAAATCTCTTGGGAAATAATTTTGGTGAAGTTGGCGCGAGGATTGGTCGCGTATCGGCAGCACGGCCGCGCCTCGGTTATTTACGTGATGGCATCTCATCCGACGATTCACCTCATGGATAAGGGCTATATATATATGTATACGTACGTTTCCGAGAACACATACTCATATATATGATATTGAGCAACGTGCGCGAATGCTCTATGACATTTATGTCCGTGGGGATCACTTTCAACGGGACAACCGTTACCGTATTCGACGGAACATTATGACGGTTCTGGATGTATAAATTCATATATAAATGTGAGAGTGAGTGTGAATGTGTCCATATGTGATTGTGCAATTGTATAGGGATGAATAGAAGAGAAGAAGAGCTTGCGATGAGCGACCAGTGGGATTTTGTAATGTTGAAATGTTGATTCATAGTGAATTGCTGAGTCTTTTTCGTTTGAGAATTTTGTTGAGATTTCATTCACTTCTTTTGTTTTGTTGGTTTATTTATTTCTGTTGTATATGATTTAGTAAATTTTCTCTCATACTGAGATTTTTTCGTCGGATTTTCACTAGTGCACGCATATATACAGGTATAAACGTGTGTACATGGATTCCCTGAGGCGAGACGTGGATGAATACCAAATATGTTTATGTATAATGTATGAGAGCGAATTATTAGACAGTGGCGCGTCGCCTTGTTCAAAATTTATGGATAACGTTCAAGGAAATCCACGATATTATGGCAACACCGCGAAAAAACACGTGGATAGAGGTGGTGTGGTGTAAGTATACATGTATTCCAGTTGTCCTATTATCTGACAATTTAATATGGGTTAAGAAATTATATCAACATCAGACAAAAAAAGATAATGACGCAAAGTAAAAATTTTTCACTGCGTTTTTTCATATTTGCTGCATAAAATAAACATAAATAATTTGAATAGATATCTGCATAGGAATTTTTGTATTTTGTTGATTGAATGTTTATTGATCCGTGTGAAGTGAACGATAATAAATATCGACGCTCAATTGAATTTCTCTCACGTTTATTAATCGAATTTACAATCCATTGAGATTCAACGTGAGAAATAAGGGCGAATTTTTTTTTTGTGTTTCGAATATTGCCGGACCATTGTATGAGTGTCTGGCACTTTTCTACGCCACTTTCATGACTTCTTTCATGGGTATTTTATGTATAGATATGTATAGGTAGATATTCACAATTCCGACGTATTCGCCCTGGAGGGTTTTCACAAGTTATGAACGAGAAAGCGACAGAATGAATTATGCAACGGCCAATTAATAAAATTCCAATCACATCCATGGCGCGCGCACACAGTCGCTGTAATAAACGGTCTGATGCTTCAACGTTTATTTCATGCAATGGGTATAAAGAAAATCAGCGAATGATGAAGGGGAGTGAATTGAAGGGAGTAAGGATGAGAGAATGAGAAAGATGGGTGGGTAAAAAAAAAAATTATCGAATGATATAGCAGTCAAGAATGAGGTGAAATAAGTGGAAGAGTGAAAAGGGAATTATAATTTACACATGTGTTTCAAGTGTGTATGAATTACGTGTCTTGCAAGAAGACACAGTTTGTAAAGAGTTTCGCAAGAATTTCACGCGCAAGTTGATTATCCACATCTTGTCTTTCTCGATCACGTATATAGCAACATGCTCGTATAATTGAAATATAATTCGTTCAGTGCCATTGACTCAACTCTCAATGACATATGATTTATCTCAGACCTGTTTTTCAAATTTTTACTCAAGTATGAACTATTCACTTGTGTATCCACTTTTTTATATTTATTTTATCCAGGAAAATATCAGGGTATTCAACTTGAAATAAAGACTGATCATCTTCCTGCTGTAAAGATGAAATTGTGGTGTCTGGGAGGAATGTTTTGATTTGAAAGTCGATTCTTATGTTGAATAACTGAGTTGGTAATATCTCGGTGATCATAAACCAATTTGAGAAAATAATTTTTCGGAGTAATTTAATCCAATTGATGGGAGTCGTGTGGATATTGTAAGGCCTAAATTCGTCCGAATATTTCACGATGATCTGGACATAAAAACAATTTGAAAATAAAAAACGGAAAAATATTGAAGCAGAAGAATCCTATAGGAATTCCTTTCTCTAGTATTTTTTCCCTCTTTAATTACGAATGTACGTGTATGAATTTTATGACGTTAGTGAGAAAAAAAATATTCATAAACAATCCACGATGAATGACATGTTAATAGTCCGCACGTTATATGAAATCCCGGTACACAACGTTGCATCTTTCTATTCTTTCTTGTTTCCTTTAGTACATGCTCCCTGCTCGTTTACTTTTTATATCAGTGTCATCCCGCAGATCCCACCATCACCACTACTACCTCAATGTCCATTTTGCTTGTGATATTGCGCATAAAAGTGTCTAGTCACCATTCGCATGCACTGCGCGACATGATTGTGAAAAATGAAAACCGTACGTGCTCGAGGAGCGTCGGGGGCCCGAGCAAATAGTTTTGTTGAGAGACTGACGAACTTTTATTTTTCTTGCCACTTCATTCTGTATTTTTTTTTATGCACTGCTACCATACTCAAATTTTATTTTTTTCAATGAGCATTGTGTTAGAAAGTTGATGAGAATATTTTCACGAATGTTCTTCTGCCAATCTCACTTTTGTGGAATAGAACACAGAGACGGTAATATGTGAAATAATAAATATGCAAATGTTCATTCGAACGAACGAAGAAAAATATTGAATTGAACTCTTGATGATAAACAGCGGTTGTTGATCGATTTATAGATACATATATAATGAGTATGATAACTAAAACCAGGTATAAAAACTGTGTAAATAAGGTCAAGCACCATCACCGATGTATGGGTTTTACTAAACTGTCCATGTGTAACTCTATATGAAAGTCATATAAAAGTCATAGCGATATTAAAAATTTTTAATTAATATATTTTCCGCTCTTTTTCAACTCACGCCCCATTTAACGAAAGAAGCGATACTTTATTATTTCAACCTATTTTCGTTTGCTCAATATTTTTTGATTACTCCTGTGTTTAATCAATTTTTTTTCTTCTCAGCTTTCATCATGGTGACTTTGATCGAAATTAATTGGAAATAGATGAAATACTTCAGTTATGAACTGATGAACACAACGTTCTTTACATTCCCACTTTTATGGAATATTTTGCAAATACAAAGTTTTGCTGCCCGTCCAATCTGAACTGATGGATAACTGAAGTAAATGACAACTGAGGTACATACAAGGAAAAATTTGTTTCATGAATATTTCTAGAACTCGCAATTTATTGGAAATCCGTTCTTTCCGTTTCATGTCAAATATTTCCACTGATGAAACAGAGATGGAAGAATTTTTTAGTATCACCACACCAACTTTGTTGAATCTGGGAAATAAAAAGATCAAAAAGGGATTTTTATTTGAATGAAACAGAATCGTGTGAAATATCACAACATTTTCATTATAATTGAAACAAAGATATGAATTTCATAAGCCCTGTTTACGTTTTGATGAAGTAACTCGATGAGCGATCTACTTTTAAAATTTTGTGAGCGTTCTATTCAAGTATGGAAGCTAAAACCAAAAGTTCAACGTTATTTATAATAATATTCTCTCAAGATTTGTTTTGTTATGGCTAAAGCTTCACCTGCATCCGATGTATATCAAATTCTTCAAACGATACGTGATACTCAGTTTCAATAAGCGTGTCAACACGTTCATCACAAGCATTCTACTAAATGGAATGTTAACTTCAAAGAGTCCTTTTCACTCGTGCATACTCAGCCATAATCAATTTCCTTCGATGAATTTCGATATAACGACACTGATTTTACTGAAGTAGCATGATTGATAGCACTTTCAACGCTGTGCAAAAACGGAAAAGGTTCAAGAAATGTGAATTATAATTAACATCTCTCCAAACTACGAATTGCGTACAGATCCATTTACATTTTACAATAACCAAAGCTCAGTGATTAGTATTCTGAGCCACTTAATCACGGTGATACCAAAGTTGGAACATGGGGTAATAATTATTATTCAAAAGATGTAGATTATTCATCTTTCTTAACTTCATTTCCCTGATTCACTCAATTCATTCAAAATCACGGCTGAAGTGGACGATTGGATCTCCAAAACCTGCGGAATAACTTTCTCGGAATATTCATAAATATTGGCGAAGAGTCAGATTGGATTTCTTACAAAAATTATCATTTCGATTCTGTAACAACTGAACAATAAAAGAAAAAACTTTCCAAATATGTTTTTCAAAACTTCGTAAATCTCTGCACACAATTTACTTTCCCTTTTCCATTTTTTACATTTCAAAGGGTTAAATTGATTTCATGTATGAAGTTTTGTCCCACACATATATAGAACGTGACTACGAATGCTAATTCTCAATTGAATTCGTGTTGTCTCCCAATACGAACGTCTCAAGTGCAATCCTGCGCATAATTGGACGCGCTTGTCCCTAGGATTTGATTCCAATATGCAAATGAATTGTCGCACGGATATGCTGTACAGATAGTATGAACGAGCGCAGCATGTGTCTCTCACTATATTCTATTGGGGATTTATTGAGAATGAATTGGTCTTAAACTTGTTCTCCAGGCTTTCATCGATAATTTATATTCAAAGATGCATCGAATATTCTCGACTACTTGATGAACAATGCAGTCAATTTAATTATTAATATAAGAGGAGTTCAAGTGAAGAGACTTCAAGTGAATTGGGATCCAAGGTACAAATTATAATACATTCAACCTAGTGACTTAATTTTCGTTACTGAAAGATTAAATCCAATTTGAAGTTATCCCATAAATGAATTCACATTTTTACTTCGAAATGCTGCAAGTTCAATTGCACAGTTAATTGAAGAGAAGGGAAATTGTTAATAGTTCATGTTCATTTACAATAAATTCAGTGCTGAACATGAATTCTCATGTATACTCTCCTATCTTGAATATTCAATGTAAAATTACGAGGTGATATTAATTACAAATAGAGAAAATTATTAGCTCGTCCCGTTGGTGGTTCAAATCGTTTCAATTCCAACGGACACATAAACTGTCTTCGGTATTTTCTACTCATCAGTAGTAAAGTCCAATTTAGTGAACAATTTTTTAGTTCTTGATCAAAGGCGATAGCAATTTATTCAAATAGTTATCAACCGAAAAAATCAGGATCTCCATCCTCGACAAGGACTTAAAGTAGTCGATATAAGTTCATCAATTACATTTTTAATATTTATCATTCAGTGATGAAGATTTAGTAGGTAGAAGATTACCACCTGGTCAGGATTGCCGTAATAAATGTCCATCATATTAATCAATAAACTTATCTCATCATCAAAATATTGTTTCGCAATGAATCTTGTCCACTAAATTTTGATATGTCGTTCACTTGAAAATGATGCGATTGGATATTTAATGAGAACCGTCATGTATAAAAAATGAGCAGTATTGTATTATCTTCAAACGCCAATAAACCTGAGTTGGCAATAAATTTCTCCATGGCGACCTATTTTTTAGTTCCTGCACCAACAGTGATGTGGGAAAATGGGGAAAGCGTTCACTAGTTGAATATTTCCATAGATAGTGCAACAATAGGATTGCACATGACTTCCCATGATTAGTTATTCACATAGATACGCTACTTTACTACATATTCACCTCGATATCGGACCTAAATAATCTTGAGCAAAAGTATTCACAATGACCATTAACACATTGTTAATATGAACATGTGAAAAACCAACTAAATGCAGTCAGTTGCAGCAAGTTATCTCCTTTTTACATGAAAAAAAAGAGGTCTGCAACTTCGTCCCTGACGAACTCAAATGTAGTCATAAATATAGATAAAAGTGTTCATATTTGTGAGAGCTTATTCCGAGCTGGTTATTTACTTTCAAAGATGAATTTAACTTGTGGCAATCTAGATTAAATCGGTAAACGTGAGACAGGATATGCTACACAGTAGTCTACCACCGTCCTATAACCATCATGTACACTAAGTCAGTAGTTCCCCCCGCAGCTTTGCTCACCCGTCATGAAGACCGCACTATCGTAAGTGGATTATATCGTGTGTGCTTGCACTCATGACGATTTTCCTCGCAATCTGCATCGTTCATAATGGACAATATTTTTTATAAATGTTCATTTGACACATAAAAATATAAATAAAATACATAGATAGGTTTTTTTATCACATTTTAGGAATGCATCACGTTGGTAGATAAAGTTTAATGATCGTTAATATTGTTTACGATAATAAATTTGATGATTATTTCAAACGTAACTTACATCAATTATTCAGATACAGTTGATAAATTGAGATTTGAGCGTGATAAATTAATCAATTATGAGAGTGTTATCCCGAGATGAACATCATTACAAAATGGTCATCATCAATGATATGAAGATCTTAATACACGATCAGTTTGCATTATACAATGAGAAAAGTACATCGAGAGTTATGAATAAATCTGTCGAGGTTCATGATTATCAATTATAAATTTCATTATTGTATTATGGATATCACATACGTACATTCATATAATGAGCGGAATATTGGTGATGAATTCAATGAAGCATTGGGTTGGTTTATTTGATTTCATGCCAGATCAATGAGAAATGAATTCAACTGATTGATGTATCAATTCTGATAACAAATTTCATCAGATTATGTCATTGCATGATGATCCTATCGGGATCAAAGTCTTTGACGGTTCGGATTTGATATGAAGTCCTTTTTGACTCGAATATGTTTATGTTCCAGGGTTTCAATTTGATCATCATGCTCATTAACTGTATGATAGTGAATTACCATGTTTGTACTCGTTGGTCAGGCAGGATGTACTGTGGAGATAGGTTTCCCTCTTTGGAATTCACACGTTTACGAACTTGTGGATGTATTAAGGGCGAGAAGGGAATGATTGATATTCACATGGAGAGAATTTCAGGGAATTGGGGGATGAAATATCGAGGAGAGGAGTTTATTGACTGATATTTCACAGGAATAAGTTGTTGATGTGTGTTTGGTTGGAGAGATAGCAGTTGACGAGATTATAGAGATGACGAAAACGACAGATGAGAAATGAATGACTCAGATTCATTGTCATGTACGTAGAAATGTTACATATGGAGATACTGGAATTTTGTATGGATTTTTGATACAGTTTTGTGTGAGTTGACTTCCCAATATTTTTTTTTCCTTTTTTTTATCAATTCTGGGTTTAAGTGTGGTGGTGTATGATATGAAAACGCATTATGCAGACTTCTCATGTATTTTGGATACAATTGTTGGGGGATTGATTGAATTATAGAATTCCCAAGACGTTTTCCAAAAAGGATTCAAATGCTTTTAACACGTCACCATAGAATTCTCTGAGGTGTAGAACACGTATAAGGAACAATCTCATTTCGTCATTTTCATGTTCATGAAGCGCTCATAGACAAAATGTAGTTGACACGGTTCAAGAATCACTTATGATGACAACATAAGTTTGATGTTCCTCACATTCATAATGAGCAAGTCGGAACATCACTGAGGCGACTATATAACCTTTCAGTAATTGACAGACTAGTAAACAAGATACAGCTGGTGCACACAATTCTGAATGGAATTAACTCCTCCTACCATCTTTGATGGAAGTGTTGGAAAACACTTTGACTATGTTTATATGAATTACTCAAAAAAAATTTTGAATTTTTGGTATTAGACTATCACAAAAATCGAAATATATTGCTGGGAAATTCCACTTTTCTCATATTACGGTCCCCTATCACATCACCGATTCCCGTCAGAATTTTGGAACGATCCCTCATGAATGTATGTAAATAATTTCCTCCACATAAAATTCAACGCCAACGACACGAGAAAAAAAAATTGAATAGCAAAAATCTAATGGTCTAGGATAGCAAATGAAACTTTTCAGCACTTTGATACAGTCGAATTTTTTCCATCATTGTCATATTTTCTTTGCGGCATCATTGAATTTTTTCTCCCCTTTCGTGTGTTTCACTCGAACGTAGATCCACTTATTTTCCACTTGGTTTTTATAATGTGTAGTAATGCTGCTACTTTGGTGTGGACATTCTATATATTCCAACGAACAAAAATGGATGGAAATGACAGTGGCATGAACGCAAGCATTCATTTTTATTACTCAAGTGCTTTTGCTGTGGATGCAACGGGCGCGCTCGCGAACATCAGGGGCCAAATGAAACGACTTTGCTACTGTGCCAGAAAAGAGAAGCCCAAGCTTCTCCCCATCACGCTATCTTTATTATTACGACGGTCTATCGTTTAGCCCAACCAACTGGGTAGAAAAGTCGGCCAAGCTCCACGAACAATGTCAGTGTATATATGTAAACATTTTTATATACATTCTCTCAATGTATACACGTACATATACTGCTACTACTTGAGTTAATCCAATAGAAGACGCGCAGGGACTCGCAAATTTTTCTCTTTTCTGTCAAACTTCCCGACCGAGGAATTTTCCAGACCGTTGAAAATATTTCATAAGCCGCTTTTTGACCCCTTGTGTTATAAAAAAATTGAAATAAAAAATAATTTTAGCTTTTTTTTTATCAACTTTAATTCGTTAATGTTGTGAAGAGTGTTTGCTGTTTAGATTTATGAACGTGGAATGTTACTCAAGAGATATAAAAATTATATCCGAGAGCGGTGTGCGGAGTTTTTGTGATTAAGTGCAACAGTGGATTCATCAACGATGTGAGTTCGTAATTATAGAAGAAAAATACGACAATGCCAATAGTTGTTCACGCTGATGGTTTGAATAAAATCTGGGGCAACAGTTTTTTTCAAGTTGAAATATTTTTGTACACACAAATACAAAAAAATTCATGACTCTGCTTTGCGTTGCTCTCTTTGAAGGTGAACTTCAGATGGAAGTGAATTCAGGTCGTTGAAGTAAAATAATTTACGATGGTTTTTACATGTTGATATAATATTCATCAGACTATTCACTCGCAGAGGAAGTTTTGAAGAAGGTTAGCGACGATTTTCGACGAGAATATTAAATTGAAGATGAGTTTTTGTACATTAGCATTCGAGAACAAAAGTCGTTTGCAGGTCTTCATATTCATGTTTGCAGGATTAAGCTACTTGGAATTAATGACAAAAACACTTCAGTGTCTTTTCATAATGGTTCAAAAGTTCAATATGAAAAATGAAATGAGCTTTTACGATCATTGTCATTACAGTGTGAAATTAACAATTCACGTTTCCCCAGTAATGTAATAATCAACACAATTCTTGAATCGATATTTCCAAACATTTCAATATGGATCTCCATGAGTTTAACTGTAATCCCGAAATTTACCGGAATAACAGAAATCTAGATCTGACATTCTTCCAACAATTCTTGAATCAGTATGAGGAAGTCATATTAGAAACGTGTACACAATTCTTTTATAATTCTTCGTAAAATTACTTAGCAAAAAAATTTTTGCAGGAGTTGAAAAAGAAAAGTGAAAATTCATATCAAAAGTATGACAATTCAGAGATTTTATCTATTGACTGATTCAGAAATAAGAAATTCATTACAGGTGTCTCATGAACTCGATGAATCGATTGATAATGTGTCGGATTGTGACGAAGAAAGAAGAGAACAGACATTTCTGTAGACTTTTCCAATTGATTCGTCTCAATTAAAATAAACTCTGAATGAAATTGAGCACAATGCACTTATTGAAATATCGGTGACATTCCATTAGTTTTATCAACGTATGTTTTCATTCCCCCTATCTTATCCGTGGTTACTTTCCTTTCACATTTTCATTCAAACTTCGCAGTGGTAAGTTCATTCATTTTCATTCTGTAACGAATCACGAATGGCGCTATCGGATGAAATGTCTCAGCGATGTTTAAATCTTGAAGCGCGTTCGTGTCTTTGTGTGCATAGATAGCGATTAAGACGGAGGAATAAACGTTGTGGAAAGTGGAAGAGTGAGCAAGAAAATAAGATGGGAGTCTGAAAGAGAATGAGTTGAAGCAGGACGATTAAACGGAAGTCTAACGACTCTGTGCACGCGATATCGTGGCGCCCGAAAACAGAAGTTCATTCTGGAGTGCTGTCGCGCGGTTCTGAGTAGATTAACTCTACGGCAAATAAGTCTGTAAATATAATCCTATAATTGTACACGACTCCGTTTTTCTCTGTCTTATCATCCGGTGGGAACTAGAGACCACAACAAACTTTAGAATATTAACAAACAATAATCTGATAGTCATAATTAAAATTCCAAAATGAGCTATCGCAGATATTCCTGATGCAAAAATTATCCAGAAAATCAGTAGAACGTTTCACTGTTAATCTAATTGTTGATTTTGGAAAAGTTCATAGAACTGATCATCTCGATTGATATTATAATGGTCAATTTCAGTCCTAATAATTTCATGCACAATTCAAAATCTTAAAAACGTAAATTTCGAAATGGTTTGAATTAGAGTTCAAACCATTTTAACGTAAAATTAAACTTGAAATGCAAGCTCATTTTGTATCAGACATTCTGTTCTACTTAATTCCTTTCTGAATATTACCCAGACTTGAATCCTCATGAAAACGATTTTTCTTTTTGATTACAAACAAAATTTTGCCAATCCACAATCAAAGCAGCTTTCAAACGATTGAACCAAGAGACTGCATTCAAATCTACGTGCATACCCACATTTACCTTTAGATTAAACCATGTATACAGGATATTTATTCCAATGTTTCGTGGTAACTTTAGAGTGGTATCGAGCACCAGGATACAACATGTAATCGCTTTACTTTGTTCGCTATAGATATACTTCCATGTAAACGAAACATTCTGGTACATAAATTCGTGGTTGACCCAACTAGAGGTACAGAATTCAGAAGCTCTCGAATCGCACCAATGGAATATGTAGGTATACAAAGGTGCATATGGAGAAGAGAAAGAGAGAAAATACCAGTAGTAGTAACATGAACCTCCTTGTCAATATTGGTCAGACGTGACACAACTTGCATTACTTCCGCAAAATATTTATTTATCATTTTCTAAATATTTATATTTGTACAGAGATATGATTGAAAAGATATGTCATGATCAATGTGGGTCGCATATCAATCTTTGTGAAAAATTAATGGAAAACTGTCAATTCAAGTTCGATGAATGGATTCAGTATCAATAGCTTTTATCATTCAGTGTCCTGATTCATATTCGGTTGTGTCAACAACGAATTAGAAAATTCTACTGTTCCTCGTCATTTTTGCATGTTGAGCTAAAGACTTGATGAAACACCTGTGGTTTTGTTATTTGAACTAGATTTTTTCACTGAATAAGACAATTTGCATTTTTTTGAACATGTTTTTTTTTCAATTCTAATCCTACATCCACACTGGAATAATCCGGGAATAATGCAGCAAAATAATAAGCCCAAAATCTACTCGATGTGACAGTGCTCATCAATTTTTCAACAAAACAGTTGAGTCCTTCTTTGACAATTCAGATCTAGACCACTTTCTCAACACAATTGTAAACACCACAACAATCAAACAACTTGAAACACTCATGAAAATGCTCGAAGATAAGAAATAAATTTAAATACACATCTGACTGCAGTTTCAATTTGTAACAAAGGGATTGTGGTTACCGTCTCTACAATCGTATACATAAAACTTTGAATGCCAATATATGAAATGAGGGGAGCGTTCATACGGCGGTGGATCGATCTGCATCAGGGTTATATTCGTAATGGCACGCTTCACAGCATCTGATCAACTTGGGAGATTGCACCACCAAGAGGTTTCAAGATAATCATCTTGATATTGCTTCTGCGTATAGTCCTGCCGCATCGACAGGTCTGTTCTCTCACGTAAGGTACATGCATGCATAAAGAAAAGAACGAGATAAGGTTGAAGTGAAAGGTATTACTGGCTAGATCAGATAATTAACATTCAGTCGAAGTAATGCAAAGCAATATGGCTTCAAAACCTAATCGGTTGCATCTGCTTTTAAAAGATTACTCTCCGCGTGAGTGGTCATATGATGCCCATAGTTTATATTCGTCGACATTACTCGAAGATTAGATAACAAAAATTCATATATATCAATATGGACATGTGAATGAGACTGTTGTGTTTTGAATGGAGCTATCTGTGATGAGATGAAGTGAAAAAAAAGAAATAAATAACCTCAGCGGAGAATGAGATAAAAAAGAAAAACAATTTGTGATTGCGAGATGAGGCGGTACCGGCAAACGTATAATCATTAATCAAGTCTCATCTGATTTGTATAAACCAATCATTTACGATAATACATCGGACAATCGATAATTTCGACAATTGATTTCTTTTTTTAATGTTATTGGATCTGTAATTTTTATTTCATCAGCTTTTAATTCTTTGATGGATTGTGATATGAATATATGAATGTATTTGAATAATAATTGCGGATCAATGTGCGTGCACAAAAGATGTGTGATAAAATCGTTAATCTGTGTGGGTATTTGTATATATGTATATGTTCAAATGTGATGTTTCATTTGAATGAGAATGAATAATGGACGTTAATAATTATTCTATACATATACAGGCGTGTATGAAACGTAGTCGCAGCGATTGAACGCAATGGAATATGCAACGAGTCATTTACAGGGAAATATTCCTCGACGTAACTATTCTGGACTGCAAGTAACTATATAACATATCGATATATACGTTTGTGACTGTACGTATAGTCTGAAAATCTATGTACGGTGTGTATATATATATGGGTGTATATTACATCTGCATTTGATGTTTCTTTCTTTGTAGGTTGATAAACGGATGAAATATTCTTTTAGCTATTGCTGGGAAAAATATATCAACTTTATTATTTGTAATAACTTTGATAAGCGACATTTTTAGTGTATTCATATATGCATGAAAATATGAAGGAGGGAAATTGTGAATAGAATAGTGAGTGGAAAATTTTTTCATCTGGATTGTTTCAGCCAAGAATGGGATGAATCGACTTTTGGTAATTGAATTCAATTCGCTATGTAGGATACTCATGAATTGCTTCATGGAATATTGTTATATTCGTTTGTTGATGATGAACTTGTAAATGAGGATGATAATTGTTTGGAGTGAAGTGAGGAATTAAGTGAGGACAAGTGATATGAATAGTTGAATAAAATCAAAAATCCGATCTTGGAAGATAACGATTCTCGAATGAGGAAAGGGCAAATTGATTTTCGTGATGATATTATGTCAAGTTTAATTGTAGGATGAAATATGAGTTTGGGTGAATAGATCGTACATCTGTACGAAGTCTCAATTGTTTTTTCTTACAATCAATTATATGTGTGTAGGAACCGGTGTTTTGACCTCTAGAACGTAGTTTCCAATTGGGAGAATCTGCTGTTAACTGTCTGGAAAAACCCGTAGATGACCATTAGGGAAAATCTATTGACGTCACGAGGGATTGGGTGACTAAGAGAAAAATCCTACCATTCCACTGCTATAGGAACCAGCGCACCAATAAGCAACCCGAATGACTGAATGCTAGTAGTGTCAACTGAAAGTCTATGTGTAATATCCTCTCGTTCTCTTCAATAACATCGAAAATATCTAATTTGTTCAAGTTAATGATTATATCCCGATTGTATTTAATTTATTTCTCTTTCCAATAAACTCTCATTATTTTATTTTCTCTAACAAATTAAAATACTCGCGAACGAACTACATTTTATCCCTACATGTGCAACATAGCTTATGATTTTTATTGTTGAATTTTTGATGGGGATACTTCATATCGAAAAAAAAAAATATATTGAAAATGTACGGATATATTTTCTGAGATTTTTCTCTCCATATTTTTCACGGTCTGTTACATTTTCTATTTTCTATACTGAGTCAATTGATATGAATGAGTGATCAATTCTTATTCGACTTGCTTCGTCGAAGACAAATATTTCCTTGTCTGACAGAATTATTATTTGGTGTTATCACGTCTCAATTGCTACTCGGAAATGCAAAATCAAGTGGTGGTTCTTCAATTTGTATTTCATTTTAATGATTAGCGCTTCATTATCGACATCAGTTAAGGAAGTTTGAAACAACTCGATGGAACTGGCGCCAAAAGTTCCACAACAATGATCGATTCATTGATCAGGAATGATCAAGTCTGGAAGTTTCGAAAGTCTATCATGTTCACAACGGATCATTACAAATATTAGAAATATGCGCCAATTTTCGATAGCAGTAATACAGATAGAATGAATATTAATCTGAGTAGACGACTAATCAAAAGCTGATATTATTTCATAATAATATTAAACTCGTGGATATGGCATTGCATACAACGTTACTAAGCCCCACAACCGAGATTGATTTTCCCATCGACAAACATAGCGAGAACCAGAGAATTCAACGACTCGTAACAGATTACGATACGGTAATAGGATGAAACATTGTTGTATGGGCTTGTTACGTTTGTTGAACCTTTATCGTACCCAGTCAAACATCACGTACATGATCCGGATTACGAAACATGAGCATTTGTATTATTTTTTTCTGCCTTCCAATACTTTTTATTTGTCATTCGTCCAACATTTTCTTCCAATTTTTTTCCCTATTTCCCATTATATCGCGTGCCTTTTTTTCACTCCATTCTGAACTGAAATCCGCTTTTCACACTGATGAAAAAAATGTGCAATTTGCAGTAGAAACTTTTCATTTAAATGACGGAACTATGGGTTATATACATATGATGAAGAAAAAAGAAAATGAGAACGCAAAGAGATAGGTTGAGTGATATGCGGGTTCATGGGACGAGTTGAATTCCATGCAACGCGAGAGAATCTCTTGGTAAAATTCACCAGTACCAACCAGTGATAAACGGCCCACTATCATTCTCTCTCTGTTATGTACTGTCTCATTCTTACCCGCACAAGTAAACGACTCGACAGATGTGATGTGATAGAGCCTCAGCCGAATACCGGATTATTACCATGGAATTTCGTGTCATATGCGCAGACAGAATTTTAATTAAACGTGAATCAACAGAGTACGCCATCAAGATAGCCCAAGGCTATAGCGACATTCTAAGAATAACGGCTTCTGACATTTTTATTGACCGTGAGCATGCTGTAATTACAGTTTTTAGCACTTATAAGTCATAATATTTATTTTTACCTCGTAAAGAAACTCAGACAATGAAAATTCCATTAATTTTACACACCGATAAATCTTATTTTCGTTATAGAATTTATTTTTCATTCTAACTCTTGAGTATTATCTATCTGTACAGTTAAATTGATGTTTGACATGGTGTAGTTTGATGGTGAACTTGCTACATGGATGTCTATTTACTTTTTTTAGAACGATGTGAACATTGTGACGATGCAGTTTGACGTGAACATTTCATTAGTGAATTATGTCTTGTCGATTGATTCACGATTCAAACTCTGAAGATAACTCTGGAATTCATGAAGCATCGGTATAATTTTCCATTAATGAATATCTCGTATGCATCATCATCGTCATTATCATTATCATCATCATCATCATCATCATCATCATCATCATCAGAATCATCATTATCGTCACCATCGTTAGGAACACGCATGGTCGAGCAACACATATTGCCAATACCGAAGAGAATCTTAATTAGATACGGTAACTAATTCTGGCCGCAAATACTAATTCAACTGAAGCAATCGATTAATTGGTAAATACATAAATAGGTCAGAGCTCATTGTGATGTGAACGTGAATAAATTTACCTACAGCTGATGCATGTGTGGTTTCTATATCTGTTGAAAGAAAGAGAAGTTTGAAATTTAGTGGATAATTCTCAAATATGGTAAAAACAAAAGTGCAGACAAGTTCAAGTTGGTTATCGATTTTTTTTCGTTTTTTCGGGTAAAAAAATTATTTGCCACTCACATCATACTGCAATTAAATCTATGATTGGAAAAATGTTGTGATGAGATTGGTTCCATCTAATCATTTTTTGGTACTTTTTCTATCATTTATTGCGACCAACGTCCATTTAAATGATACAACTCGGGCGAACAAGTGTGAACATTCTAACCAAATTCGAAAGTACAAATTTAGAATGATGAATTCAAGTTTTTGCAATATCATAGAAAATTTCGTCATCATTTCTCCCTAGTCGATACAAACGAAGAATTATTTTTTTATCGAGGATATAATTTTTAATTCAAACGATGAATTCACATTGGAATCTAGGAAAAACTCACTTTGCCCGACCAGAGCCACTCGCGAAATGAAAATATTTCTATTACGGTCATTTGTCTAATAATTATGCGGAGTTAGAAATCGGAATGTTCAAGTAATTTATCACGAGGCGAACGAATGTCATGTGCATGCAGACATAAGTCTTGCATTATAAAACGTATCATCTGTAATATAATTACATCGAAACTGTTTTCCAATTGTGTTGTTAATGCTCCATACGATGATTTAATCAATTTCGAATTATACGAGATAGTTTTAAGGACTTGGATACACGAGTTTGTGTCTCTCCTGCACAAAGTTTAGCGAACTGGCGCACTTCCAGTTTTACTTTAATGAATTGTCGACAGAGTTTGTGCCCATTACTGTTGCTGAGGAAATAAAAAAATTCAGGATGCAGATTGTGAGTTTCAATGCGTTCGAGATTCAAAATGAATTCAATAGAATGTTTGTTCGTATCTAGAGCGTCCGATGTGAATTATTGTTGGTTCGAAATTTCCCCACAACAAAATATCACTGGATAAAATTTCCAGAAGTATTCTCAGACCCAGCTATCCACGAAATGATGAGAGTAAATATGAAACTCAGAACAACTTTATTCCACATGAAATTATCACTATTTGTGAAAATCTTCTGGAAGACAATTTGTTTTCAGGCGGAGAATTGATCCGGAAAATTGCACAAATGAAAATATACTCCGTCTGCTCATTTTGTTGTTACTGGAATGAAGGAATGGGGGTTAAACATAGTTCAACAACTAACGTTGGAATTTAGTTCCGGATAAAATATTATTCTCCTCCATTAATATATTCTATTTATTTAAAGCTGAAATGCAGAGTTTGAGAAACAACAGGAGTGCGTTCTCATTTGACTTCGTGAATATTTTCCAGATATCACAAGAGGATGAATCATTGATGTACATGAATTGATCTCACAATTTCTGTAATATTGAAAATTGCTACAACGTAAAGTCAAAAAAATGTGAAGCCAATGTCAAGTCGTTTCGTGTTGAATTTTCCGTACACCACTTATTCGATTATTGGTTAGGGTTGAAATCGAATTCTGCTAGTGTGATATCGAATTCGATTGAAAAGATTTGAACTGTCCACACTTCAAGTTTGTACGTCAAATGAAAATCACCAACTGATGTTAAGGGAAGTCATTCTTGGTTCCTCAATCGTTCAAACTAATTGGAATCCAGGAACGCTGCTCCACTTATTTTACGTTACAAAATTCACGATTTTCATGACATAATATTTCAAACCAAAGTTTTGGAATGACTCGCATTTTCCATTGGAACAAGAAAGTCCTCACGTTGTACTTTTTGTCAATCTATTCATATCAATACTCTCGAAAATTCTGATTCCCTCCAAACGCAAACAACAATTTTCCACCATCCACTGGAAATATCCGTAATGACTATCTGATGAAAAATTCTTGTCAATTAATTTTTTCCAACAAATCAATATCATCCACTCTATAAATAATATTTCAATCTGTTAAAATTGTTCAAAAGAAAACAAAAATTTTTTAAATACTATCAGCAACCGTCCACTTACTCACTCCCACTCTCCTCACACTAAACATTCTTCTCGTGTGAGCATTCCGTATGGGCGGGGGCAGAAGAGAATTTCTCGCGCGCGCGAGAGAAGTTAAGTTGTCGAGAGATAGAAACACATGGTGAGAGCGGTTAGGTTGCTTGTGTTATCGCGACACACAGATCGTGGCATGCGCGCCCACCTGTTCACATTACGCTCTTGTCCAGTCTCTTTCCTCTTACCTCGCTGCCTCAACTGTCCGTTTCCAACTACCTCATATATATAAATACACGCAAATACCTACAAGAAGTGATTCGGGTCTTGAAAAGTTTATGTAGAAATGTAGACAAAAAACAAAATATCGATAATAACACAAGGCTGAATTAAACTTGAATGACCTTTCATGTCATTTCAGAAATGATGAATTCAATTGCTCAATGATACAGAAAGAAAAAGTGTGCAAATGTACACTCCTAATTCATTTTATTCCTATTCAAATAATATGAAACTCTTACATAAAATAATATTTATTTAAAACTTAGTTATATCAATGTGAAATAATAAAAGGAAGAACAAGAGAAGTAACGCATTACCTCAACATCCATTGCCTCCAGTTGGTTCAATTATCGTCTCCCTCACTTTAAACGTATGACTTGAGTCTTAAAGAGGGTGGAGAAGCTGCGAGTGAGCGAGGAATCTGTATGGATTCTCTCACAAGGAAAAGACAGAGGTAAATACTGAAAAAAAAAGGAAAAAAAAAGGAAAAAAAAAGGAATAATCATAGACAAAGACACGAGATCGTCAGATCGAGAGAGAAGCACCCACACGATGGTAGTGCTTGCGGCGAAGAGAAGACGTTTCATCTTCAAGTCTCGACGTGACGTCGCTTCACTGAGCTTTACTGTGAGCGCGCTCGAGTCGTCACAGGGCGACGTTTACACAAGAACTTTAGTGAAAGACAGAGGGGGGTGAGTGAGATAGCGAGGAAGCGAAGACGTTGAAGCTTCTTACACACCTATGTGCAGACGCAGACGATGCCAAGGGACCAATTAAAGTGGCTGAGTAAATATAGTTCTGTCGACTATATGGTGAAGAAAAAGTTTAAGCGACAATTCTTGGAGTTTCAGGTATGGGTGCAGTTTGAAACTTTGCGTTCCATGTTTGGTACGTTTCACTAGTTCAATTTTCTACAATTCCGTAAATGAAGCATTTTATGGATCAATATATTGTGTGAATGTGTTTGTGGTTTTCTCGGTTTGCAAATGATTGACGTGCACGCGGACATTAAATTGCGATGCTTTCAATGATGTGCATGTTATTCATTGTGTTTTTTTTTGTTGTTGGAATAGAATTGTGATAAAAGAAAGTTTGCGTGCATATGAGAATTAGATTGGATAAACCGCGACTATTTTTTTTTTTTTTTTCGTATACCCTGAGCGGTGAGTTTTTTTTTATCAACATGTAGTGATGGCTCTTGTGCTCTTTAAATGAGATGTGTGAGAAAAATAATACCGATGGAAGCGGAACGAGTGGATGGATGAATATTGTACTGCATACGATGTAAATTACGAAAATTTGTAAATGCATTTGTATATTTCGCTGAATTCTGTCGGGATTATTCGTCGAAATCTCCATGACAATGTTACGAACTGAAATGGAGACGACAGACGATTAAATATGAAAAAATATAGACGTGAGAGACTACATGACTGAATAATACGTTGTGTACTTACTGTCACACATGTGTTCGTTGGAATACGTTCAGTGGAATTGAAAATGAGGATTATTTTCATTGGTACATACCTGAAACAAAAACGAATAAATATTTTTTATTAATCCCACCACATTGGAAAGAAGTGTGACGAATGTGAAACAGAATTGAATTTTTCACCACTTTTTATAGGAAAAATTATTATTCATCACCGTATGATGCAATATTAATTTTTTTCTTTTGTATTCGAAGAAAATTATTACAAATATTTCATATCTTCGAAACGTGATTTATCCTATTGGAAATGAATCATGACCTGCAGAATGACATGCGTCAACTTTGAGTGAACAGTAAAAATTACGGAGTTCATTAAATCTCAGTGATCATCATATTAAATACTTTTACATCTGAATAAAAAATGGTTTCGGAATTTTCGCACAATGCCAAGATTTTTTTTCCAACTGCTGAAATAAACGAACAAACCCAATGCACTTTAATTTATCAAAAATTAATATAAATTGAAATGAACAACACAGTTTAGATGTTATACTTAACGATGTAAATCTGAAATGAATTTCAATAACACTAAATAAACCTCATGTATAATAAATATTCCACAATCTCTCTTATAAATATACATAAAATCAAAAGTACTTGTATTATATCAGACTCTACGCTCTCGGGCAATATTATACCTTTAGCCAGCAATTCGTTTTGATATGGGATCGCATCGTTGAACGGTATTTACTTGCATCCTGTATCAATATTTTAATGTAAATTGAGTACATGTACTTGATAAAAAATAAAGAATATCAAATGAAAAATGAATGAAATAAAGAAAGCGAGAAAGAATAAAAAGATGACTTTCGAATCACACAACCGCACTGCATGTTATTTAGAGCACACACTATATTTTGTTCCACGAAATACATATAAGCACCGAACAAACATTAACGCATCGTAGCAATTCTATGCACACTGATGCGCATATATGGCGCCCGTTTATCAAACGCAAAATGAGAGAACCAATGATGCATGCAGACAGTGTTAATGGTCCTTGCGTGTTACTTCAGCATCACTTCCTCGTTTAAACATGAGACACATTCATATTGATAAATTTTAATTATTAAACAAAAAAACACTGTATAAGTACGTCGAATTATATCAGAGTGGTTATTCCCATTATTTTTCATCTGTACACGATAGGATGAAGAAGAGATTTTTTGATGCAGTACAATTTTTAATTGGTGTGTGGGTTTGTATCGAACATTTGTTGAATAATGTTGTCGAAAGATATCTGTTAAAAATTTAGTGAATTATACGCCTCTGCTCACTCTTGGACGATTTTAAGAAAAGTAATACTCAACAAATATTCAATCAGTCTTGTTGGCAGCAATTGCGTCCTTGCATGAAGTGATTCGTGAGAAAGTTTTGCATTTCATTTGTTATGGTTCATGTTTTTTTTTTTTCTGAAAATAATTCTAGGAAATGATTTATTCATCATTATTGCTACTTTTGTGCAGATAAATCTTTTTATAAATTAGTGATTCATAACTCATTACTGAGTGTGTGATGAATAAAAAGATTTTTTTCTGCAATCCTAAGTTTACGTAGTGAATTCATCATATGACAATTGAATTTTTTTTGATTAATTATGAGCTCGGCCAGTGTTAATTCATAAGCATCTTTATAAATTGTCAATTGAATTTTAAAATATTCATTCGTCAAACGATAAGACCAACTTGGGAAAATACCATTAAATCCACATGACACAGAGCGAGGGAAATGTAAAAAATTATGCATATCATCATTTTAGAAAGACACATACACACGATGTGTATGTACTTGGTTAAGATTTCCCTGACTAGTTTTCTCTCCTCAGCAAAGAGTATTCTCTCTCCCTGGTGGCATTGTCGACTATAAAAGAACGACATCCCCATGGACCATGGCCAAGTCTCCGTACAGTACGATAGTGGTGCAGAATATCAGGGTCGAGTGTAGACAAAGAGAGAGAGAAAAAAAAATAAAACGAAGACCATAAAGGATTGGGCTGAAGTAAGAAAATAAGAGGAAGAGAGAAACGAAGCGTGAGCAAAGACATTTGGACTGGACTAAGCCGGATGTCAGAAACAAAAGTCGTTTCCTCTATAAAAAGGGAAGTAATATCGAGGGATTCCAAGCGCACGGGTGAGGCCGGAAGAGTAACGTACATATACATGCGAAACAAGTTTTATGTGCGCAATGTAAAAAATGAAATAAATAAAATAGATGGAGAAAGCATTGAGATAAATAGAGACAAAGATAAAAAGTACTTGGCAAAACATCAGGTAATTCTCAGAAAAATTTCCCCTGGAACCTTAGAACTATGCAGATGTATTAGTTTATACATCAAATGTACGTTTGATGTAGTCCCGTCTTTGTATCTTGAATCATGCGCATGAATTGTCATACAAATATAACATGATTCACTAACATATGTAAATGGCCTTTGACGCAGAGAATTTGTATGAAATATGACATGTTCTCAGGTTATTGTCTCAAACACACAAATGAATACACTGAATGAAAAGTCTTCACGATGGAGGAATTCGGTTTTCTCAAATAAATTAATTTTAGGGGATCAATTAGTTACTCTAATACAAAAACGATTGGTTCTATGCAATATTATTTGTGGATGAAAATGTTTGACATGTCATATGAATTTATTACGTAGATAACAAACGAATAAAGACTTCTCGTCCGAAGATTATTGGTGAATATTCAATAGTTAATGAATTATTTTCATCCGTGTTATGCCAGCCATGATACTCTAATCAAGTTCCAGATCTCTACTTTTCACATAATTGTTATGTTGACTGTTGAATACTCATCTGCAAGTACTTGAAGTGATTAATATCATAACCTGAATATTACAACAATAAAAATCATTAAATACGAATAAGTATCCGATTTCTTCCACATTATGCAGAGCAGTAATTCCAATTTCTATGTACAGTATGAAAGAAGAAAAAACTAAATTAATTGATTAAAATCCTCGAGAAATTCTTTTCTCTATTAAAAGAAGAATTAATAAGGATTCAATCAATGATCTTCATATAACTTCAGTGTGTGTGTGTGTGTGTGTATGACTACTCATGTGTATATAGCGGCATGTTCAACAATTGTGCAAGAGAAGTATCATCGTTCCTGCACGCGCAAATGTGCCTCATTATTGCACTAGAACGATGGCGAATGACGCGGCACATAGTAGAAAACAATTTTCTTGGATAATTATAGTAATATGGTGCAAGTATGTATTTCCGCAGACCAATATACATATATACCTATATCTACTCCTTCACGCATATAATGAGAAGTAGTCATTCCAGACATCATGGAGCCAAGTGGATAAATTTTTTTTTTTTCATTCACGTTCTTGCCTTCATTTTGAGTTTTTTCCTTCCTTTTTCTTGAACACACTCTAACATGATGAGTCGCAACGAACATTAATCGTGGACAATTGACAGAAAATTTTTCCAACATTTAACTCACGTGGATTTTACGACTGACAATTGGATGCTCATTGGCGTCACTCACGCAGTAAATATTCACCGTACACTTTGACTTTTCTTACATTCATTTATTTATTTTTTCATAATTTCTTTCATTCAATTTATCTTCTTGAATTTTTTCTCTACATATCCAACTTGTGGCTTATGTTCGTACGTGTATGCTTCGTTTGTACGTGTAGTCATGTGCCAACGCGTGTGGTAACAACTACAATAACGACCAGTGAAATAAAATGTGTCATAGTATTTCCTTAACGGATGCAAGCTTTAACTCTCGTTGGTACTTTTCTCTTCATTCTTTCGTTATTTTTTTTCTGTTCACTACCCTCAACGTTTTCTCTTGCTTGCTCACAGGCTTCTTTTACTCACAATACATTTTATTCTTACCCGGAAAACGTTAGATAAAGCCAGTAGTGAGCATGGCATTATGTCGCAAGGTACAGACCCCCACGTAGAGGATAAGAGCCATAAGAAGCGAAAGATATAAAGGAGGAAGATGGAGGAGGATGATGAGAGCGAATATAAGAGTGAGACAGAAACGAAGTGCAGGCAACAACTAAAAGTGCCTGACGGTGGTGCGAATGCGATGGCTGCACCAACGGCAAAAGAGGAAAAACGAAATATAAAAGGATAGTTGCTGAGTGCCACCAAGTCTTTATGACCCTTACGCGGCTGTGAGGTTTGTCCATTCACTGAATTTTCTTCTCCATGCGATTTTTCGACGTCTCTCTTGTCATTTTTTATTCTTTTCATTCCTTCCTTCTCTTTTTCCCAAGTCAGTTGTTTTTTTCACTTCACTATTTGACTCCTTGTTTGTGCACGAAAAATTCCGGATGGCATCATGATGCATTAACGAAGCAAATCTAAACAAATTTCATTCGTTTATCGTTTTTTTTTTCTGCTTGTTTGATATTTGGGAGGAGTAACAAGGAGAAAAATAGAAAACAGATAATAAAATGAGTAAAAATATTTCCACACCCTCCATCAATGTCAATAGTTCTAAATTATTTATTGATAACCATGAATTTATAACATGAAAAATTAAATGCCGCATGTGTGGGAGAGGGCAGGAAGAAAATTGTGAATAATGTGTGAAGAATATGAAGATTTTTGTTTGCAATATACTTTAGTACTGGTAAAAAATTATATTGTATAATACAGAGTGATTGTGCATCCGTGTTTGTGTATATAAAGCATTTCCAGTTGTGTAAAAATTCAAGGAAAATTTTGTGTTCTGTCTATATTAAAAATTCTATGCATCCAAGAGTGAGCACAATACATACCACGAGAAATAATGGTCGAATGGGACGCGTTTTACTCTCATGCCAGACATCAAAAGAGAGGAATAAAGAGAAAAAGACAGACTGCGAATTGCATAATATATATACATATCTATATAATGTATATGCATAAATATACTGCTATTCCGTCAGTACAAATAGTAGATATAGTGTATGAGTGGCTGTAAAAGAAAACGAAATAGACGACGAGTTGGTATATAAGTGAGTGAGTTTTATATTTGTCAGCGAACATGAAAATGGGACGAGACGAAAAAAGAAAAAAAAACCAAATGAAAAAGTGAGGAATAAAAAAAATAACAGAGAGTTATATAACGATACAACAATAACTCAGAGCGTGTTTATGTACAATCCCATCTCCTAAATTCTTTCCCCAATGGCAATAAGAAGAATTGTCGAATAACCCAACGCGAACATCGTGCGTATATACACGCAGGGCAGATATGATAAGAAGAAATAAATAAAAGATACGAAGCCCACATGTAGGGTAAAGTAGGGTAAATGGGACCGGTCGATAAAAAGGATTACTAGAATTTGTTGGGATCGAAAGATATTTTTTTAGTTAATGTTCTAAAATGGAGAATTACTTTAGGAAAAGTTCCAGAGAATTATAGTTTGCATTATTCAATTTATGTAGAAATAACATGACAGAATATATTCCGATGCGTGACGTAATGATTGATGAAGCACTGATAGTTTATGTCAATTCCATGTTTGTGAATTTTTGTGAAATTATGTTGCACCTAAAACTTCCATCCAGTCAAATTGTGTGTTGCAAAGTTATGAATTTCTAGTTGCTTAGTTTTGCAAATGTGTACGAAAGTTGCCAGTGGTAGTAGAACCTGAAAGTTATGTAATATCTTTATTTACTCTAGCAGGCTTTAATTTTTTACCATCCTCAAATATTCGTTATAAAGAATAATAAATGTATCCTCGTGTTACCCAAGAATATAAACTCATTGGAGAGATAATCGGAAGACTATCTTAATTATAGAATGGAGTATCTCTCACATCTTCAAACTAAAATTGACTCAATTGGGCGAATTTTTACGGTTATATAATGGAAGGTTTCAGTGCTGATGTAGAAAATCGAGAACTGTTTGCATCAATGTCTATCTTTGAAGACAGAGATTGCATGGACATTTCATAATGAACGAGATGAGATATCAACATCAATTCAATTGTTACGATGAAACAATTGAAAGCCACATACATGATGGGGCCAATTTGAGTATTGTCCTCAAATAATATAGATCATTATGGTCTCGAATTATTCTATAATCGACATTTAACACAAAATTTCTCTCTCTGTGCATCTCGGTGCATATAGAATGATGATTAATTCATAAATGCATATAAGAAGGCATGGGCTGAAAGGGTTGGAGAGAGAGTCAAGTTAACAAAGTTACGTTTGAGTGAAATACGCTTTCATCATCCAACCTATCTATGTATGTGCAGTGTTCGCTCCAGAAATTTCATGATGCAGCCCGCTTGTAATGGAGGACAATTGCCGAGCTCACGCTGGGCACATTGTTGGACCCAGAAAACCACCCTTTACTCGAGGCGAAATAGACGGGGTATATATCCAGATAATGAAGGAAGCTGCGGACATATTTACATGAATTAAAGCTACGTAGCATGAATATATGTGTAAATGTCGTTGACGATGGTTAATTCGTTAAAGAGCGAAGAGATGATAGTTGGAGAACGAATTGAACGGAAATGGAATTCACTTCGTTGATGAGAATGAGGATGGATGTTCAAATGTGAAAACATTTTTCATAACGGAAATTATCATATTGGCTTGGAATGGATCCAGTATGAATGGATCCGGATGTAGAATGAAACTTGGTTCGAGGAGAAATGTAAGAAATTTAAAAAACGCACTCAAATCAATCGAAGCAACGGTGAAAGTACTAATTTTAGTATTTTGAGCAGAAGATTCATGTCCAGCCCTTCAAATTGTCATAATTATTATCGTTAACACCATGAACTTTCTGAAATGTTTTGTTGTCATGATGGAAAACTCAGATATTGAAAATTTTCGGTGTTGAAAAATGACAATGACATAGAACCACCATTTTCTCTCATCCCACCTCTTCCAGAACCTCACGAAATAGTCTGAAGCGTAAATTATGTGATGCTATCATAAGAAATATACTGAAGGACATATCGCTATAAAATGTCATCATATTGCATCAGATGTACACTTGTAGTATCACTATACTCCCTCGGAAATCATGACGCCATGAAATATGTTATTGAATCTATGCCAATATTTTTTTCTTGAGTGTAGTAGAATTATTGGAAAAAATATGAGGTCGGAAGCAATGAACCCCAGATTACGAGGAATAGTCATCAAAGATTAACTCTCATTAAACATATGACACGTTGTATCTTATTGAACATCGCATTGGGTCATAGTAGAGATATCAATTCGTGTCCATACGATTTGATGTCATCACACTACTTTAATGAGTGTTTGTAGACGAAAATCAACTGCCGACTATCAAATTGAGATTGGTGAATCGTGCAATGGATAGAAATAAACCTGCCAATCATGATAAATCAGTTTTCTTACTCAATCACAATATTGGTTTACTTGGTAAGTGTTAACGTGAGAAATAGAAAATTGATGTAATTACAGAAGATCCACTTTCTATATCTGTACTGAATAGAATTAGAATTCCAATATTCACAGTAACAGTATAGAGTGATGAATTTCCTCGTCGATGAAGAACATCTCGATTATTTCCATGAACAGAGGATTCAAGCTAATTGAAGTTGTCCAGACTCACACTTCATATGAGATCATCTCTCTCACTTCCTAACATTGGATGTTATTCAATACTGTTTCCTTAACAAGAGTTAATCTGATTACCAAAGTTTTCTTTCAGTTGTGATTGGATGTTCAACAGCAAATTGAGTTGGATGAAATCCCAATTCAACCATCATAATCATTTAGTTACAGTCAGAGTATGATGAACGCATTAGCCACAGCAAAAGATATTTAAGCAAATGTCAAGAAAGCAGATGATCGCATTCCAAAGTGTGGTACGTTTTTATCCGATGATGATCACAGTTACAATTCCGTGTCGTTGCCATGTAATGCACCGTTACAATTGTACTCATTAAGAATTTTTTCAGTGAGAATTCAAAAATTCGTGTGAAAATTCCTGAGCAAACAAACATGTTATTGTGTCCAGCACTAATGATTCCGACAAACTAAGATAAATACTCGTAATTATTTGTGTTACTAGGTTACCATTGTGATCTGTTGATGATCTCTTTCTTATGACTTTTCTCTGTGATGAGTCATTGTCTGCCTTCTTCCATCGCCCAGTTCAGTTAGTATAATCAAGTAAATTGTTGAAAAAATACGATGTGTTCTCTTTCACGCTTTCTATCTCTTCGTCACTCTTCCAATAATCGTGACAATGGTCCCTTAGTGACTATCAATGTCTTCCTACTAATGCACTCGTTGGGTCTGATCCATCAGTAGTAAAAGGACGCAATTCTCATCTCGCTTTTGGTCTCTCCTTCTTCATCACATTTTTTCTCTCTTCGTATTTTTTCCCCTTTGTCGACATCTCCGGTTCAGCTGTCATTGCTCGAGGGCATCAATTTCATTCTAGAGTTTCTGGCACAGTCGTTCCCACAACTTATCACGATTTCCTGGAGATTTTCAATGAGACATTTCATTTGGAAGACATTTCTTCAACGAAAATTCATTTAAACGACGAGAGAGCTGAAGGAAAAAAATGGAAAACAAGAATACAGAAGAGGAAGACAATTCAGGCAAATTGTTTGAACAAGACGAACAATTATCCTTTAGCTGTAATGGAAAATACAGAATAAAAATGAGCCTGGGGCTGAGTAAAAATAATTATTGAAGAACAGTCAGGTTCGTTGACATGATGACACACTTTGGTTTCTCTACTCTTTGTTCACAAAGAGAATTTATCGTCAACTATCAGATAGGGTGTCTGGTCTTCGTTTCCACAACGTTCCTATCTTTCATTGATTATCGAATCGGGTTTCTATCATGTTGATCTTCCTCTAACTTGATGTTCATTCTCCCATGATTGTAAATATTCAGCTATAGTTTCTTGCAAAATAATTCAGGATTTATTTCATTTTATATATCTTGGTTCCGAATGAGAGAAGGAATTATAATGATGATGTGAGAGGTCGAACGTGTGCCCGACTCAACCTCTGTCCGTACGACTAACCCACATTGAACATCCGGTCATCAAACCAACGCCTCAACCATCACAAAGAAGAAATACGTGTTTATACGTGTTCATGCATTCTTTTTGTCTACTTTCACTTGAAGGTCGCGCGCATTTTACCTTTATTAACGTCAGTCAAATCAGGTTCGGTGACTTTCTTTCTCAGATTGCAAATGCAAAGTGGGTCTGCATGATGAATTAAATTAACTGCAATGTGAATAATGAACATAAGATATCACTTCAAATTCAGCACTCATACTGTCAGGAATAAAATGAGAGTGTCGAGAGACCTGTTCGGGAAATGGATGATTATGGGGACATATCCACCCCACCGAAGACGACATCCTACACTTTAGTTTACTATTGATGTATCCACTGGGAATCCACATGGTTGCGACTTTGCCAATATAGACATAACCTTTATTTCCCTCATGGTGCTACATTCGTGAAGAAAAAGAACTCTAATATATTCAGAAAATGAATATATCCTATGATATAAAATTCGTATGCCATACAGTTGCCTGGCGAATAAACGGTAACTCAGTTGTCATCAACTATAATTGATGACAATTTGTTTTACTCTAGAATTATTGTAAATAGTAATGGAGGATACTTGACCTATATATATGAAGAGTAGGTGACATTGGTTCAGTCAACCAATTGATAACCTTGAATATAAAATCAACAGGAAATATTCTCTCTCTCCACGATAGTTTTACTTTTCAAGAGGAACGACCAGTCCGTTTCATAGAATAAAACCAAACTTTGATGGCATTAGTTTCAGTTAGTTGGAAATTATACGCACACCAGTGTAGATGGTCAATTAATCTCCTCGTTGATGATAAGTACCATGTGAACATGCATGTAATAATGCATGGAATGGTGTTTGGTGAGACATTGATTGGTGAGTGTGACGATGAAAGTGGGATTCTATGTGACGCTGCTGCATTATAGTATAACATTGATTGTACTGTTATGGCATCAATGCGATATTCAATTCAAGATCCAGAGTGAACTCGTTCACTTGATTCAATTTAACTGTATCAATGCGATGATTGGAGGTCATTTCAATACACCGGATTAATTCATATCTAGGAGTTAATCACAATGGCGTATCGTCAAAGAACGATTCATCTGGTTGCACCCGGTTACATTCGCATCAATCATCTGTTGCTGACAAAAAATAATCGTTCTTCCATTGGACATATCACATGTCTGGTTTTGTTGGATTTCTTCTTCGGGTTCTTCGGTCCTCATGATTGATGAAATCAATAATCAGAACCAATTATTCCCTCTAGTGAACAGTATGACATAATTCGGAAGATAAAAAGATTCAAAGACTACTCTGCGGACTCATGATTCATTTTATACTCTCAAATTTTTGTTGAAATTTTTAGCATATTTGCAAGCAAATCAATCGCATTACGTTATTCTCACAAATTCGAGTGAATTCACGATCTGAAAATTAGAAGTCAGTCGAATCCCTCTGCTTCTTCGCTATCTTAAGAATATGAATCCTGATCAGACTATAACCGCCCACAATCGAAATTCCTAACACGTTTAAGCAACATCGTAAGGTCTCGAATAACAAAAACATTTTTTCTCTTCAAATTATTTACTTGGAAACGATTGGAAGAGGAAGGAACAGATAAGTCGTAGAACAAGCTGAAAGGAAGATAGCAAATAAATAAATATCCCAGATAGGACAAGAAAAAGGGATCTACTTCACGGCAAAATTACCGTTATAATCATGGAGACAGTAGGATATTATGTATCATATATATATATATACATCCAGCGTGAATGCGCGACACTCGCAATCAGAGTTTAATCACTGGAGTCACATCGAAACTGATGGTGAACGTTGTTTAGCAACCAACCACTACCGCTCGACCTCGTTGTCGTTGTTGCGGTGTCGTACGGTACAAATTGTCCTCAAGTAACAATAGAACTGCCTTATCAAACCCGCTGATTCATAGGCGCACTGAATTGATCACGATTAGCCTGCAGAAACTATGATCAATATTACCAATATTTTTCATCTCTCCTCACTTTTCTACTTATCTTTTAGAATAATAAATAGAAAGCAAACATGTTGCGTTTAGTTTCCATACCCCTATCAAAATCATAAAATCGTATGGAATTCCTGCGATAAGTTTCTCACAGTGGATCGAAAAATAATTCCTTCTGTCAATTTGTAATTGTCATAACTTAAATCAATAAATTGGATAAGATGAAATTATCTGTGTTAAACCATTCGATAGCTATCGCAATGGATAATATCCATGGAAGTGTTGGGATAAACTCATGTTCAAACTGAAATAATCACAAATGAATATATAAATGTAGATGTATTGAAATATTGAATTTAATGTTCGTTTATTACTTTTATTTGTGTTACATATTTTGCGTGCAATAAGGAACGGTTGGGAGGTCTTAAGCACTTGTGTGTTTGTGCGACGGTGAATAACGTCTTTCATAAGATAAGTGAGTGTAAAAATATCTCAGGCTAATGGGATTACCGCCCCCGCTATACCAAGATAAACGATAATAATATCTGTTATTGGTATGCCACATAGAGATAAACCATCTCCAACTTCTCGAGACTTATTACCACCGCGACGTAGGCTTTACTTCTGCGGTCAGGGTTACAATATCGTGTCGGTTAGGGTCCAACTGATATTCATCAACAGTATGCACACATAGATATATTTACGTATGTATGCAAGAGAATATTCTAACCACAACAACAAGTTCTGTCTCGTTCAATTCACTCCGAAATTCAATCTTGAATGCGTTTGCTTCGTATATTTGTCCTAACAACGAATTTATTTAGCTCATACACTCGCGAGTAAAATTCACGTCACATCGTGTTATATCACGAAGAGCTATGTTTATATATTCAACAATTTTGCGTGCATCTGAAGAAGGAGCATGTGAATGTTATCGCGTGTTAGGTAGAAATGAAAATGGGAATCTTAGGACGCAAAGGCAAATACTTATGCGCGTTCGTTTGCGCCCATCTTCCAACTCGTGCTACTATACTAGTTCTTCGTCCACTTTGTAAAGGCTTCGTGATAACCAATTCGTTGACCGATGTTGTATACGCTCCAATGCCTGTGTGAACATTTACATGGTCTGTATCGTTATATGTAAAGTCTTGTTAACTATATATATGAGTCGATGAACTTTTCAAGTTGTTTATGCGCGATAACGTCAACGTCTAGACTGCACGCGACGTCTCACATACATCAGTGAATCTGCTCTTATTCTTGAAGTGGAAGAAAATAGGTAAATGGGAAGCTTGATTGTAGGAAATTATAATGTGTATTTAACATGGGGGTGGAAATATATCAAGTTTGTAATTTTTAGTGGATAAATAGAAGAAAAGTGGATGAATTCTTTCATACTTTACGCTATGATGTGTTGGAATGATGAAAAGTTTCAGGATTGAAGGAAGATGATGTCTACTGATTGACATTGATGTTTGCTATCCGTTTTGAATATTTGAGATAAGGACGCAGGAAGTGAAAGAAGAAGAAGAGCTTGATACGAAAATTTGGGTTGGAAATTTATTGAAATTTTGCAAAAATTCTGATTCCGATGGTGGATGATAAACAAAAGTTGGTGCAGGATATAAATAAAATTTTCGTTTACAGTGTGATATAAATAATTCTGGTTATTATTAGTTGTCTGTGAGACAGCGAGTCGTACAGACACAAAGAAATGTCTCGGAGAGGGTCATCATCACTGTTTGACTCTGCCAGACAGATTAACGGTGTATACACCTATGGTGGCCCGTTCTAGCAGCCATATAAGACAGACACGTCTATTCATCTGTGTTTTTATATAACTTCATTGCGGTCTATTACTTGCTGCATTTAATTGCTGACCTAATTTTCATAACCGACAAATCTATGCAATCTTGCTTCAGGCGATTGCACATTAACAATTTTAACTCATGCTCACCAGTTTGCCATTAATCTCAACTGATGATAGTTTTATGACGATTTGATGTGCGTAAATATACAAGAAACACTAATCCAATGATGAGGTCATATCATTATTATTATGTGATAGAAGGGAAATTTCCTCAAGAATTTACAATTCGATATTTGCGAGAATTTTTGTCTTGTATTAGATTGATTGATACAAAACAGAAAAATCAAAAAATTATTATGGGATGAGAGACATTTTGAACGCTTAACCAGGAGCAGTATGAAAAGAATTGTTACATCACAACATGTTTTCCAATCACTATTATTTGATCCAACTATTTTAGAAATATTTAAGTTTGTAAGAACCTTTTTCGAGCGAAATAAAAAATGAATGTTCACAGAGAGGAATATTGGAGCAGATAAACATTTAGTAAAAATTATTGATGGAGTGAGCACACATTCTTGAACTTCAGTTTATAAGACATTAAACTCAAAATAGAAAAGTAATGAAACTGTAATGATTATGCTAAAAAAAACGAACAGTTTCAAGAATATTTCAGTGGGAAGTGTATCATTGACTGTAAAAAAGAACCATGAAGTCTCGTTAATTATTGTAAGAACACCTGTTAACATAGAATATCATCATCGGTCAATAAAAAGTAGTTGGAATTTTCAACAGTTTTTAAGTCGATTTTATCTGATTTTATTTTCACCATTAATTAAACTTAATTAATTGCGCATTAGCAACAACACCTTGGTTTCGAACATCCAATTTCAATCCTTCATATTGATATAAATTACAGTGATGAGTCATTTTTATTTTTCTCGTAATACAATTATGAGAAAAAAAGAGGATTAAATGTATATAATTGCAGATGATGAAGAAGGAAGGAAGGAATGAGCCCCAATTATTGAGTCCACACGAGCGCACGTGGCATTTTGGTATAGGTAAGTATACACATACAACGGTTTGAGTGTACGCGCAAACTCATGCTCTCTCTGGTGAATCGCAGTTGCGCGCGTTACGCGACATCTGTGCCTTGTGCAAATAACCGGTGCTGGTGAACACTAATTACATTTCAGCAAGTTAAATACTTTCCAATTAGTTTCTATGAAAATGAAAGGCATTGAACGAAGCTCTTTTAAGAGTTTATGAATAAGTGTATTTATACATTTGCATACACGAAAGAAGGGAAAAAAGAAAACAAGAACGATATGTTATTTAGAATAAATATTCGAATAATTTCTAATTTTTTATTTGGTCTTTTCTTCCTATCCGATATTTTGGCATTTTTATTTTTTTCCACTTATTCCTTGTTTCGAATCATTCTCTTGTCATATGGACATTTCTCCACTCTCACTCATGGAATTTGAATTTGTATGAAATATTGAGCCGTTGGATTGGAGCACGTGGTGAATACACGGAAAATATAACGATTCGAATATAAATAAAGCGTATTGTCATTCGTATTCTTGACTGCTTCACACTTCGACACACTGAAATTCGAAACGCCATAAATAATTGAAGGCGTAACGTAAAGCTGATTTTGTACACCACTCGATTTACATATATTCATTTATATGGAAGATATTCAGATAAATTCACTGAGCAGAAAGATATTGATATATGTCAATATTAAATATTTATTGACGTCATGATTTAAATCAAACTCCTTACTGGAGAAGGAATTTCTCGGATCGATAGAGAAGTTTGTGAGATCTTCGAATATTTGTACGGTGATATCTTTGCAAGAAATATAAATTTTTTCATACCCTTTGGCTAGGGAGGGTCACACGCTGACTCGCAAATGACGGTATCAGTCTGTAAAAGTGCGAGGTAATTTTAGGACGATGATATTTTAAAGAGCAAAATGGACAATTGGTGATTGTAGGACACAAGGTCAATGATAAATATATTCATTCGATGTTAAACTATTCGGATATTCAACATCCTGTTTTATTTATAGACTAATAGAGGGTTGGATTCCCTACCCTACGAGAACAAGATCGAAACGATATAAATTCTTCAGAGTCTAGTTGAATTCTAAGAAAAATAGATTTTCGCGAGATAATTTCTGCAATCGTGAGTTTTATTTCTCGAGGATTATGCAGTTCATGTTTTTTATTTTATACTTCTTTTGCAACGGCAGATAAAGCAAACGCGATGTTTGCTTATTGATGAATACAATGCGATAGTAATTGTACGTACCGGGTAGCGAAATCATTTGTGATAGAGATAAATGTTCTTCCCTAACACATCAATTTTGGTTCTCGGTCACAACGCCAATTTTCCCCTTGTACGAACAAAAAAAAACCTATACAGACAATTTTTTGGCGTTTGAGTAATGCCTGTGCGAAACACAGTCAATATCTAGCGAGCTCTGGTGGTAGCAGATTTGAAATTTTTCAGGTTTTTCTGCTCGTGCGGCCGAAACTGAGTTAAAAAATTTCACGCAACGTTGCCATTTTCATGAGAGCGTCAGACGGGAAACAAGGGTCAACTCGATAGCGTCACGGAACTTTTAACCCGGCGGTGTTGGGCCACGACGCGCCTAACGACGTGCGAAGAATTGACGCGACGTACGAGGGGTTGGTAGTATATAATGGTGTGTGCAGACGGAGGGATATTTTTTGTAGCCACCCGTTGAGCGCGTGTTGTGAAAGGATCAGGGATGTGCTGAAGTTTCAGCACATTATAATCAACGATGGTGCAACAATTCCGACTTTTATTCTTTGTTTCAATCAATTTTTCTCTATTTCATTTTGCAGGTTATTTTAATTGGATCGAACATAGTGGATAGACCGATAATTCCGATATTTACGAAGCATCATGTTTCGTGGCCAGTAGTTTTATGTTGAGATAATGATGGATGATGTGTTATTGGATGTTAATGCATATCAATTTCATCATTCTCAGATGCATCACCAATGTACAGTTCCAACTGGTGAACACTTGAGTTGATTCCACCTTAATATCATCGTACATTAGTAGGATAAGAAATGTTTCCACACCAAGATAAAAAGTATCACTTGGTTCTTCTGCACAATGGTGATCAATTTGAAAAATAAGCTTTAGCATTTATTTTTTTCATTTCCAGTCTCAATAATAGTGGTTGAAAATTTTTTTCTGCAAACCAATTCGTTCTAGGAAATTCTCTCGAAATATCATCTATGACGTTTCCTGGAAATTTTTGTGCACATTGCCCTCCCCTCCCCCCCTCCCAAATTCGCTCTCACCTACTGCGTGATTTTCTACAACTGCCAAACGGGTCCTGACCTGGTTCTATAACACGTTCAATCGCAATCGAACAGTGAAAAATTAAAATCCATGAACAATTAATGCAGAAATAAAACTGAAATACCTGAATGGTCCTAATTTTTCCACAGTTTCTTATGAACGTCCAGGATTAATCTCAATATAATTCATGTGTAACCTCTTACGACGCCATAAAGTACATCCAATATGGAATATGCGGAGAATCAAATGAAATTCCCACAAAAAAAAGTACAGTTAACAAATAAAATATATACGACAAGTGGTGTGTGGCGTCGGTTGACCAGATTAAACCGATAAATCCATCCAATGGTTTCCGTTCGACGGCAATAAAGCTTGCGCCGCCATATTTCTTTGTTCGAACAGCAAAAACATATGCTCGTATATCTATATCCAAAGAATATAAAATGAAAAAGCAAGAGAGAGAGGGTGAGTCTTATCGTGTAAAATTTGTACTGTCCAATTTGCAAGGAACCAATGCAATCTCTCAATGTAGTACGACAACAAAAGCAATATAGAACATCACAGGTTTCCAATCACTGTCATAGCATTTCTCCTTGCTATCTATGGCTCAACTGAATGAATTCTTTTTAATTGATAGATAAATTGCAAATGGTTTTTTATGTTACGTGCATGACATTACTCCACGAAAGTGTTATTACCAATATAACAAACTCGTGACGTTCGTGACTAACGATATACCATCTGAAACAAATCACACATGAATTTATATTCGTTTATGGTGTCGAATACAAATCTTGGGATTTTTATGTCGAACTTTCGTATTTATGTCTTTTCATAGAGATTTACTGGGTCATGGCAGATGATTCTGCCGCCACAACGATTTGTGTGCAAAATGTTGTGAAGTAAAATGGATATGCGTGATGCAAAGTTGTACGTAAATATATCTGCAAGGAGATACATCCATGAAAAAATGTACCATTCATGAAATATTCAAAGAAGATAAAGTGTATGTCAATGAGAACATGAAACAAATGAAAGAATCGACATGAACTGGGACACAAAAAAATATGCAATGTATTTATGGTGGTAATGTTATTGATCCAACAAAACTTGTTGGAGCAATTGATCGATGAGTCGACCGGAAATGAAAATTCCATACAGATTATGATTGAAGAGCCTCCCCTGAAAACGTTGGATGAATCTACGGGAATAGATAGCCATGAAAAAGGTCGTGAATCCAATTATTATGATGAAGTAGAGGAAAAAGAGGTATTTGTATATACTAGTGTGTAATCAGGTTCATAGATCAACCGTAACTGCATTCAAAACTTCCCAGACACAGAATATATTTTCACATTTTATTGAAAAAACTAATAAAAATAGTTACGTGTTATAAAAAATCCACATTGCATTATTGATGGAATGAAGTATGAAACAAAAGAATGAAGAAGAAAATAAGAAGCTGAAGTGGAGTTGGAGTTTCCAATTAAAATTTCTTTGTACAAATTTTTCTCTTATTTATTTTTTTTCCCTTTATTTCTTCTATTTATCTTCATTTATTTATCATTTTTTATCAACTTCTGCCAATAGCAGTGAATGTAACTCCTGTAGTAAATTCAACTGTGAGACACATATATGTCATATTCTGTTGAAGTTTAGCGACCGGAAACGTCGCGTTGTCGAAGCGCACGTAACAGGCATAAAATGATGAAAGCAATCTTGAGCGGTGATCTTCCACAATGCTTACCAGAAGAAGGTGGAGATGGTTGGATGAAAGGATGAGAATGAGGGGGAGTTACGCTATGGTGGTGCTGTGATGATGTCTACCGTGGGATCGGCGGTTTCCACTACTCTGAAACCACTGTGCAACTGTGAGTTTCAAGGGTGGTAACACAAGTGGTAAGTTTTTATACTAGAGAATAATGAAAAATAAGGAGAAGAAATATAAGTGAATGAATGAATGAATGAACTGGCGATTAAGAAAGTATGAGATGGAAGTTTATTTGCTTAAGTATTTGAACAAAAGCTATTTACAACTGCAAAATTGAATCAATTTTTTTTTTTTTTTCGATGATGAGGAACATGACATGATGAATTGGATGAGAATATCGTTCTGCGCAGTCTGTCATTCATGAAAGGATTGCCAATGTAGATATTTGAAGATAATTCCTATTCCCATGAATTTATTCGTAAGAAAATTTGAAAATAATCAGATTGTCGTCGCATTCTTTCAAAATCTGTTGGAAAAATATATTCGGAGTGGTATCCGGAACCTGAGGTGAAAGATTTTGCGGAATCTTGAAGACAAAAATAATTATTGTTCAGAGTTCAATTTATTTCTCATAGAGTTTGATTCTTTTCAACGGATTGAAGCGGTAGAATTATTCCAACGCCACTGAATATTCGTTACCCAACATCTCAAAGAAGACCAAGAAAAGATAGAAATTGACGAATCACGAACACAAATCATCACAAGTAATGAAATTGCAACTGCAGTAGAAAATTCGCTGTGACCCGAAAATTTTGATCTCGATTTGAAAAAGTTGGTATGAATATCAAAAGAAAAATATGGGCATGTAATCAGCATTGCTGATAAGCAACAAATTTCTAGCCAATCGCACGGTCTACTGATCACAGTAGGAATACCGACAGAAAACCAAAGAAAATAGATTCATGAAGAACGGGAAAAAAAAAATGAAGGGAGACTGCAAAATAATAATAAGAAGAAAAAAAAACACACAGAAGAAACAACAGTGTTAGAATTTTTATAATATCGCGTGAAATACAGTTGGATCATTTGGCCTGTTCCAACAATCAATGCAGCATCACTTGCATTTGAACTTGTAATGCGACGCGCTTGCTGATAGAATATTCCCCCGACGTTTTACAACCACTTCCCAATGGTATTTCCTGGGTCTTAATATTTCATTGGCGGCACTATGCGCGCGTGGGGTCGCAAATACACCAGAGCACAGCAGCTTATTCAACCCGCTCCTTTCGCCGTGCACTCGGCCTCATTCCTCCCTCATTCTCACCGTGAACGTTCGTGGAAAATCGTTCAAGTCAAGTCTCGTGGTGAATTTTCAAAGGCATACCGCTTGCTGCACCCCACACATTTCCCCTCTACTCGATACGACTCTCTTACTCGCTTTATCGCTATTCAAAGTCAGGTCTTGAACGCGTTGAGCACCAATCGATATTTCCGAGTGGGTTATTAAATCCCAGGAATAATATCACCGTTTCGGATTATTAATTTCATTCCCTTCTCACGCGTTTTACATCGTCAATATTCCTCGCAGTAAAAACACAACGCTTTTCTTTACGTTCACATTTTTTATTTTTCACTTTATTTACATTCATATACAAACACCTTGGTACATGTGAAATGTGAAGTTGCAGTTCATATATAGATGTAATGGTCTCGTTGGATTCATTATGCGGAAAATTGAAACTCTTTACGATATTGTTGGTAAAAATATGTGCTGGAAAGCACTTATGATCATAGATATACACATATACATGTGATTATGATTGTGTAGATGTGAAAAATGTAGCGATATTATTATTTTCTGATGTTGAGGAATATACATAAAGAAATAAACAGAGGAAGTAAATGAAAGAGAATGAATCAGTTGCGCTCGTAAATACGCCTATCTCATCGTGACGAACGATCGGACTTGCTTCGCAATATATATATATATATATATAGAGGATTCGAAGTTGGTCTCAGCAGCAGCATTAAAGCGTTATTAATGGCCTGCAAATTAATTAGGTCGTGAATCTATAGCTTTGTTATTATACACGTATATATGTTAGTGAAGTAAAAAGATAGATAGCGCCATATTGTGGATTTTTAACTATGTGTGTGAATATGTGTGAGTGGAGAGAGAATATTTCTTGCGCTCAAGTACGCAAATAAAATATGATAATGCATTACCTAAGCTATTACTGAAGCGCAATTATTCCTTTTTCTTTATATATTTGATCCGATCCATGATAAATTTGTTTGGTTGTTGGTATTATTGTGATGGTTATTTTACTGTTAGAGAATCGAATGGATATAGCATTCATATGAATAGCTGTATCGCGATAATCGAGTGATAATTATCCTACAGATATTATTTGAACTGAAATTTTGTTCGTATGTCTGTTATTCTCCGTGAAACAGGTGACTTCAGTTGAGGATTATTTTTTTCTGATTTTTATACAGATTTATGGAGGTATGAAAATAGTGTAGGGTGATTTAGTTGAGTTACGAAGTGGATCGATGCATGTTTGAAACGGTTTATTGTGTCATGTGTATTGTCATCGATGATAAATTGTAAAAGTGGTGTCTCAAGAAATTTAGGTTATCAATTTTAGTGTAAAAAATGAGGCCATTAAGGTACGTGCTGCGACCCTTTAACTTTGCGAAGACTGAGTTATTGGTTTTTTTTTTTTTTTATAATGGCGCTGTTTTCGCAGTATGAAAACGATGGTTGATAAATAGAAGTTATGTATGATGTTAGTTGACATTGCTGAATGGACAACAAATAGCGATATCGATCACGTGATTCTATTGTTTATGAGATTTTTACAATAACGGACAAGAATTCAATTCGATAATAATATCTTATGACTTTATAAGAAATATTGAGTCATATCTAGAATTATTGATAACTGTAAAAGTCATCTGATAGCTCACTCAACCATCATCACCAAGAAAAGGATGGAACTTAATAATTAATCAATTGAATAATAAAAAAATGATCGCAGCCATCACAATTTATTTCGGATTTCCCCCTCTCCATCATCATTTTATATTATATTTCATAGTGCATATACTCCATGCACAATAACATAAAAACTTCTGCAATGTGATTTCATTGCAACAAAACAATTCACACATTAAATCAAATCTAATTGTGAAAAAGGAGCACACAAATAGAAATGTTCTTTGTTTAAAATAATCCAATGAAAATATTCCAGCAATTATAAAGAGTTTCACAATGCTCTCCACGAAAGACAAAGAATAAAAGAAAAACAAAACATACCGACCATCAACATCTGTCATTCTGTGTGATGCACATAAAAGAAACGATATAGAGTCACTTCCTCATGGCTTTGTCGTCACCGTTATATATCTTCCATGGATTAAGGAGCGCACAGAATCTTATACGAGGACACGGTTAAATCCTTCAAGCATTATACACCTATATATACAGTTATTAAATCTTATATATACCCATATAGATAAAACCGTATACAAGTACATAAGTACTCGAGTCTACCACCCCATCATGGAGGAATGAAGAATAAAAGTTCTTTCTATATTCCTTTGTATTTTCCCTCTATTTATGTCGTGCGAATATATATATAACACTCAGTGGCTTTCGAGATTAAAAAGTAATATAGTTGAAGTTATTTTGCAGAAATATATGACGAAAATAAAACAACGATTTTGTCTACGTGAGCACACCCAATCATTAAGTTACTCATATTGGGATCGATACATAACGAGAATGAGTTCGACTTATAGAAAAATGGAGACGGCGAATACACTGGGTATTGAGGTACTTGTATTGATGAAGATTCGTACGTGCTACATGTTGGATTTAGTGTAGGAATATCTGATGTGAAATTCGTATTTTGTTTGTTTTATTTTATGTGGAATTTAATTTTATTTTGTTGTGAATGAAAGTGAGTAGAATTTTCACATGATACTACTCTGGCAACATGCGGCTGGTGATGATGTACAGTTTTCATTGAATGAGTTGAGCAGGAAATTTATCAAGTGTCTGGTCGAACAAAGAATAAATAATCCTGATTTTTTTTTTTGTAATGGAACGTTTTGATGTATTGATATCTAGTTTTTTTTTAACTATAAGTTTTGACTTTGAATGACGAGCGGTTTTATGAAGGGATTCTTCGGAAGTTGACGTGAGTGAACTTTGACTAGACGATGTGACTAGAATAAAAATTATGTTCAAAAATCATCCTAGATATCGCGTTACTAAAACTATAAGGGTCGTATCTCAAAATCTACGCCCTTATGGTCTTGCAGAACCAAAATGGCGTATGGAAGATTTTTTTTTGCTTCAATGTACGTAAATATGTTGGAAACGTCAGATTAGGATACGCCCTCATGACTTCAAGAAAAATTTTTCTTGAAACTAGAAGGGCGCTTTTGAAAAAAAAAATTTTTTTTTCTTCTGCTAATATAAACTTTGATGTTTCCAACATTTTTGAGTTGATTGGAGGAAAAACAATTTTTTATACGCTCTTATAGTTCTCGTAACGCGATATTCATTTCCCTCTGTTTATTTATCCAACAATCAGTTCAATTTTAATGATGAACATATATTGACTGCTAATGGATAAATGAGAAGTATTGAATGAGTAATTTTCTATTCATTGGTAAATTCAGAACTCGAATTTCGTCATGACTTTTTACTGTTATAATAAATTAGTAAACAATAAATAATTCAGTGACTGATGAATCTTTTATGAACAGAGTTTCCATTTGTTTAGTTATTTAAAAACGAATACCATATCCATATGAATATAATTCAATTATCAATAAATTTTTTTTCATTGATACAATCGAAATTAAACGGAACAACATTTTAATGAAGCATTTATATTTCCCCGTCAGATAGTAATAAACATATTATCTGGAGTACAGTTGAAACATTCCTCATTTATTGATAGTTATTTGATTGGACAGTATGAAAAATGTGATATTTAATTGTGTAATTTAACAAACGGACTTCATGACTCAACGTATTGTCTGTTCCAGTGATGCCGATCAATGATTATCTGTGACTCGTATGAAAATTCAATGTCCATATTTATCTTTAGATATGACAACATTGGTGTCCATGAAAATATTTGAAATTGTGAAATTTTGTTTGCTGCAACATTATTACTACATCGTTATGATTTCAATCTTTTTTCTTTTTCATTAGTGAATCATGGGAAATTCATTCCAGAGATAATTAATAACCACTTGGACTGGTTTCTCTCCAATATATACAATAAAATTGTTCATAATTGAACATGAAAATAATCAGATTATAATGGGCATGGAAATCAAATGCATGCAACAGCAATTTCGATATTCGCATCAATTTTTAACTGCACAATATTACTAATTAATTTTATTTGTACACTGACCGAATACACAAAATATATCGATGATAATTACGACAATGACGTTTGTAATTAAAAACGTTAATGAATCAATAAAACATTTTACGTGACATGTCGAACTCTATTAAGTTAAAAAAAATTATGACACGAAAATAAAAAATTTATAATTTGTATTTTGATGTTACAGTCTTATCTAAACTTTGGGTAGAAGTTCATCCTTAGTATTGGAATATAAAGGAAAATGCGATTGAATTTCAAGATTATATACTGTGAGCAAGAAACCACAGTCATTTAGACACGAAACATTTCCGACGTCACAAATTCACCAATGAACAAGTCTGCGATACATTGGTGGAGGACGAAATGGCGCACCTGTATATATTGCGGGAAAGGTTAATTGCCGTAACAGTAGACAATGGGTAGTCAAGGGGAGGAATTATTTATTACTCAATTCATGCACATGTATCTATAAGCATACACTCCCACCTCATAGCTGAATTTCATTCAAATAAGTTGAATAAATGAACCACAATAAGTAGAACTTCACATTTACATTGAGAAATAAATATATTTTATGATTTTAGATTATGTACCACATTCAATAATATCAAGAGAAAGGAGTATGGGGATCAAGTTCATGTGGAATTAAATTACTTCAACCCCTACGTGCATTATCAATACACTCGTCAGTCCAAAAGCACAAAATTACGAATTTCCATTCATCAAAGACAAAACACATGAGCATACGTTTGGTATTTCCGCAAGAAATTAAATATTCTCCACGTAATACACCACCTACGAATTTTCAATTATCATCAGCGCCGTTTCATTCCAATATGTACCATTAATCACCCATAATTCGATAGTTTCCTTGACAGTAATGCAACAGCGTTGAGTTGCATTACATACGCGGTTCACTGATTTATCGAATATACATAGACCAATGGATACAAGGGCACATGTTTCGCATAATGTTACCAGAGTAGCCGAACATATACACATATGTTTATATATTAACACACATACATGAATTTTCGTGCTTCGGATATTCACCATTCCACGTTACATCCTGGTCATGCTCCTCGGGTCATTTGCAAGGACGCAGAAATGCACTCACGATGTATACGTACTCGTCGGATATTTATTTACTGATTGGAATTGCTCGTAAAACCACTGACAGCACATCTACTCCCATACGTATATGCAGCTGAGTACATGGACAAATAACTATTTTTATGCGGTTGTATAGGCACACGCCTTTGATAATGCCTCTTTAACTCAACAAAGCCCAACTGCAGAGAGAAAGTCGAGGGAATTTGCGTAACAATTGAACGAGGTTCTTTCTTTAACAACCCCTGAGCTTTTTGTTTTCTTCTATTTTTTTTCTCTCTCTCTCTCTTCATTTGTATTTTTTTTCCTTTTCAACCAGAAAACGAAGAAGGTGATGTTGGATGGTGAAGATCAAAGTGACTTTGAAGAGAATATTTGTGCGATGAATGTGTGTGCGTGTGTTTTGAAATATTTTTATTTGGAGATATTGAATATTAAAGATGTAAAAATGAGGGATGTGGATGAGAGTGGGTGAATTTTTCCAACAGTACGATTTGTTTCAACAATATGGTTTTATATGGAGAGCGTTTGACATTGGGTTGTGATGTAAAAGCATAAGGGTTGGCTTTGAGTGGTTTTATATATGGGAAGACTGAACAGTCACGAAAGCAATTGAGTTCATTTTGAAAACCGTAATGAGTTGCGTATAGATATTTATGTAGATATATGTGTTAGAGTTGGGGAAAAAAATGAAGAGCGATGTGAATGACATTTTGAATATAATGTAAGTCGATGAATAGTGCGTCAAAGAGATTTGTTGCTGCTGTTGAATTTCAATGGTGCTTTATGAGGAGAAATATCAAACGATGAAAAAGCAACTCGGTAATTTTACATCGGCATTGTGATTTACTCATTTTATTCTTTTACCTTTCGAATTTCATGTTGAGTAGTGTATGAATATGGAATTCTGAAAAACATACGAGTTGAAATGGGAGTGCAAAATGGATATAAACCACTGCAGAAGGCAAGCAGAAATTTTTTCACTATAATAAATTGAATATTCCTCTTTTTTTTTTATCGATGGAAAATATCTCAAGTGAAATTTTGAAAATAGTGACAAATGGAGATTCACAAAATAACGGAATTGATTTCATAGAGAAAGTGTACTTGGGACAGAATAGAGATAAAGAGGATAATCTGAAATCATTGGAAATCCCTCTGTAGCCAAATGGAGGAGCTGAAAAGTTTCTCAATGAAGTTCAAACGATGCAGCATGAAGAAGAAAATTGCGTACAAGTGAAGTTTATGTAGAATCCACAAAGCGGATGAGAAAGTTGTTGAAGCGCAACTGCACAATGTGTATAGAGAAGAAAATAAGAAGAGAGAATAAACACGTTAATATATATGCATACACATACGGAAATATATAAAACTTTGTACATAACTATGTGCTCTGAGAATAATAGTGAAATAAGAAAAAATTCATAATAAAAAAGAATATGGAAGGAGGAAAATGTACAAGAAAAAATAAATGATTGCTCCAAGTTCTCATGATGACTGTCATGAACATTTCAATCCCCATTTGTTTACAATAAAAAACAAATACACGCTCATTAACGTATCAACAATGAAAACAGAAAGGAAAACAGTTTCTACAATTTGTCACATAATGACACGGAATAAGACAAAAGTTTTCATAATATCAAATTGAAAATGTAAAAATAAATTCGCTGGCACATTGGAAAATGGATGAAGAGAAGAAGTAGATTATGTCCCTGTGTTTTTCACAACCCCCATCCTTCACTTTTTTTTCTGTTATTCCAATGATGCATCGCTCAATGGCGATGACGGAAACATCAGGAAAACGGAAAAAAAGAGGGTCATGTGTGTCAGATGATGAATTGATTCGCGTTGAATTGAAATACAGGTCACGACTTTACCGAAAAAAACTGAAAGAATGATGTGAATGCATATTTGTGTTCATGTGTGTTTGTATGAGATTGTATATGGGTTCATATATTTATGTTGGTGTGTTCCTGATGATGTACACAGAGCACACGATGAAGAGGTTTGCCGCACAAAAAGAGTACATACGTAGAAACAAAAAATAAAAATCATAATTTATTTTGGCTTTAATGGAATTCTAGACGGCGCTGGTATACACAACCGTAAACTTATATAGTCTATGTACAAAGCAGTTTGTTCGAAATGCGTTACAACCACAACCACAAACTGCATGCCTTTTTAATTAATGTTATTATATATGCTCTGAGAACAATAAAATTTGTTGATTTTACTCAGTTATCAGTTTATGAGTCATGAACATTTTCATGTATGCACAATAAATTCTCTTTCGAAAACGCTTCAAGTATTTGTGTGATTATTATTGAACAGATGAGTTCCCAAAATTAATTTTGCATTGTAGAGTGTTCAACGCATTTTCATATTTTTCAATTATTAAAAACAAAACAGTCGACGGTTTTTGTATATTTGATCGCTGTAATCCCTTCTGACACAAGAAGTTTCACAGAAAATTTTTTTCGACATTTCTATTCGCAAGATTTTTGGGTTGATGGAAGATTAGTTAATTGAATATCACGAATTTCGGTTGTCATGTCATGAATTATAATTCTGATATTAACTGGGGAGAGTCATTTGTTCGATAGAAAAAAAAAACGTTATGGGAATTTAATTGTCAAACTGTTGTTTGAAATATTCAAGTGATCATTATAAATCGGTAGAAATTTTTATTAGACTTTCGGTAAACACATGCGTTCTTTTTCCACAGAATATTAACAGATTATAAAAGAAAATGGATGTTAATAGGAGGCTAAAATGTTCGAGAAAAAATAAAAGAGGAAGAAGAGAATGTGAGCATCTGATAAAATAATAGCCGAAGAGATAGTGAATAATAATTCAACTGAATAATAATTCAACAAACTGAATTGTGGATTCATAAATAACAATAAATTTTTGTAGCGCAAAATCACGCGGTTTCCGCTCTTAACCATACTTTTACTAACGGAACCAGAGTGTGCGCGCACTTATAGTAGTGATAATGCACCGGTGTGACCTCACTAACCGCAAACCCGATAAATGTGTAACATTGTTGATTTATTTGATTGTATTATTATTTCCAGAAACAACCACTCATTATCATCAAATCCATTCTAAATTTTTATAAATAAACAATTGTGGTGACACATTTATCCGAGAAATTAAACTAAATATCCAGACATACGAATTAACTTTTTACCCAATTTCACGAACATTTACTAAAATTATAGAAAAATGATAACGAAAAATATCAAATACCAAAGTTAAAACCGAGATGATAATAAAACAACATCAATTTACATTAAATTGAGATCAACTAGAACCGGCGCATGAAGTAAAAACTTCTGTCAATAATAGAGTACACTATAATAAAATCGAACGTTGATTGCTGAAGAGTATTCAATTGAAGTGAACATTCCAATGAGAAATTATTTCAAAAGGTTGACGCAACAACGTCACTTCATCACGGGAAAATCTATAGACATTGGAGGAAATTAATTTATCAAATGAGGAATGATAATGAATGTTATATCAAATTATAATTATACATAAATGTAATTTGATATTGTTACGTATTAGTATATATTTCACCACACCAATTATTTCTTCTGCGTTTGAATTTGAAATTAGTCATTCAATACAAATCTGCCATACACCCATTCATGTATGCGTAAATGTTACAGAGTATTTATTCGTACTAATAATTCACAAAAATTCAAATTACATCCAATACCACCCGGTTTAATTCTAAATACGTGTTCATGAAATTTATCCATAATGTCAAACATCTTCCACAATTTAAATTTATTCAGAATCCACTTATGATACCACGTGCAAAATCGATACAGCTCTCATGAATCTTGCAAAATTGCCAAGAGAATATTCCACAATTTAACACCGGGACTCGCTAAATGATATTAAACGGAATGCAATGTCGATTAAACATGGAAACATGAATTCGTTATATAAATGAAGGAAAAGGAATTCCGATTGAAAATATTCCGAATATTCTACACAAACTTAAACTCTCATTATAATTTTAAATTATACCAAATTTCTTGTGATGATCGATAATTTCACTCCTTTCGATTTTTAGTTAAATATTTTTTTCGTTGTACCTGTTCGCTGTTTCTGATGACAGAAGTGTGTGAAATTTCAAGACATTTTCATATGGAAGCAGTGTAAACACGATATACACATGAATCGACGTTTGTAATTATTTATTACACGCAGCGTTAAAATTTATCCAATAGATTACCTGAAAATGAAATTGGCACGTTAATTATTCATGAAGGAGTATTACATGTTGAACCTACCGTGTCCAACAAATAATGTCTTTCCACCCCAATTCACGAGTCTAAACACATGAACAGATGCACTCAGTGTTTTCATACTCATTCACCCAAATGAATAAATACATGAACGGATGTGAGCAAGTAATTTTATAAAATTTTCATGTACTCATTCGATTTAATTAGTGAAAAACATCGAGCGGGAGGGAATTAAAGGGTGGACACTCAATAGGACGACGAAAAATCGTCATGTGTGTACAAATTACATTTAATCTTACTGCAACAAATAGAAAAACACAAACTGAATGAAATTAATAAGAAAAAATGTTCATCAGGGGAATATTGAATGAAAAACAACAGAATGGGGTTGATAAAAATGTTTTGTATATCTATCTGAGTGTAATTTCTTGTCTCTTGCTCGATTAAAGTGTGCGCACGCTCTGCTATAAATTCTCATTCGAATAAACACGATTGAGCGTGCGGCATGGGCGCGCGCGATTGTACAGTTATACCAATAAACGATTTGTGCAGATTCGTGCTTGGACGTGACTCCAGTTACTTATAGTAATGATACAAATCCTATAACCTCGAACACAAACGAGAGCACAGAAAGTAAAGTTATGCGGGAGAGTAACGTTGACAATCGACGGTGCATTGCGCAGCTCTTTATATCTCCGCCGGATGTTTGGCGATATGTGTGGGTGTAATCATGTGTGTTTTTCTGTTGAATCGAGTGACATATTTTGTCTGTGGACTCGACAATTCTATCCACGTTAAATTATTTTCATCCACTGTCATCCTATTTTATTACCCACTTCTCTTAATTATGTAAGAAAAATAATATTATTCACTCTAATTCATTGGAACTACTTCATAGTATTTATGAGAAGCTGAAAGAGTCGCTTCCTCTGAAGTAGCGCATTGCTTTTTCAATTTCGTTACTTCGTTTTTATCCCATTCAATTTTATTTTCATTTCATTATTATTTTCCATCATTTTTCTTTCCGTTTTCTTTTTTTTTCTTTCTCTGTAGAAACTGCAATAGAATTTCAACGGGGAAGAAAATTGTGTCGAGGGTTGTTTGAGATTGAAACGCTGGAGTGCTTGCAGAAGAGGGTGCGGCGAAAATTCATGAAATCAAAGCACCAAATTATTCACGACTACTTCACAAATATTTCATCCATATATACTGAGCATTTCATCTGCTATCCTATTTTTTCTCCTCCAATTCTTCTTTCATCTTTTTTTCCAACTCATCCAGTATACTCATGGAGATTATTTCGATGAGGCTCCACATAGTGGAATTGAAAAAATACACAGATGTGTGTCAGAATGATTGCCACGATTGACAACGAACATTATCATAATCAAAATAAATGTGGATAGGAAAATTGTCGGATGTGAAATCTGATGATAGTTGAAATGGAAAGCAGAATTGTTCCTAGTGGAGATGAACGAACATTGAATTAAAAAATTCTTCTTTCACTTTCAAGAATTTCTTATCCAATTACAGATATCAAACATGTTTACTTCATACTGCAGGACGACATTTCTAAATATCGATGAATGTATTCATTGAAAATATTTGAATGAACTTAATCGCTAGTACACGACGGTTTGCAATTATTCACTAAAATACATGTCGTCATCGGTATATTTCCTGATTTATTCGCAATACGCAATTTATCACAACACTCAATAAACCTTGTTCTAAACGAATATGTTTTAACATCGCTTGATTCACGTTTCAGTGTTATCTCGATGCAGTCCCACTTCAGAGGTTGAGCAACGACTGATGCTTCTTTATTATTCTTTCGTGATTTCAATTATTTTCAAATACTTACAACTGATAAAAATCTTCTCCATCATACAAAATATCACAATAATAAATTATCAATAAACATAACAATAACATCAATACATAACTACCGTAGTAGACAAACAAACAGTTTAGAATTTATTCCAATTCATCACGTATCGTTTTAATACTGAACGAAATTATTTTCCGATGTTTCGTAATTTGCAATTCTTCCATCATTTCATGTGTGACGAAAGGAAAATAACAAAAATGATGGTAGAAGCAATAATAATGACAATGGGAAAAAATAATAATGGAGAAATAAATGAGACAAACGGTTAAAAGCGCCGACAATTAAAGACGCATCACTTTACGAGCGATAAATCGACGGTGAAATTGCGGCTGGGCAATTTATATTCCGGAATCCCGGATACACCATTCGTATTCGCGTACTGAAATGACTTCTCTACCAATCGCTCGTACCATCGATACGCTTGAAGGAAGTGAAAGAAATGTAGAAATATATATGTATATGTGTATGTATGTAGGAAAAAAGTTAGAGAGAGTACACTACATTGCTAATATATAACCGTCGACTTCGATTACACGAACATGTACCTATATCACTGAATAATTTTGTACGACACATATTTTCAGAATATCCCCTTGCAGAATTATTTACTTAGTTATTTATGTTCTGTTTGTACTTTTGTTTATTTCTTCTGAATAGAAATATCCATGAATCGGACATGGAATATTCAAATGATATTTCGTTTGTTTCGAGAAGAGGAAGAGTATTTCTACTCGACGAAATATAAATTGTTGAAATGAGGATAGATTTGACACAAGTTTGCTTCAATAGTCATGAAAATGTTTCTTGTCAATTGGGAATAATTAATATTGAGCAAAAGGAGTTTTATGATGAATGTATCATTGAGATCTGGTAAATTTGGATTGATTTCATAATAAACAATGCAAAGATCTCAGAATAAAGTGAATTGTCTGATGTTTCTATTTCAATTTTGTTCTAGAGCTGATGACAGTTCTTGAGTTATTCATCACAATACGACACTGCATCGCAAAACTGTTTTCCTTTATTGAAAATAGATCACAAAATTATATAACGCTATTTTGATTCATCAGTGTACCATGCAATCCAGGTTACATAAAAATTGCAATGACGATGGAATTTATTTCGAATGAATAATTGCACAAGAAATGATAAAGTGATTGGGTCCTTCATTTCAGAGTTGAACAAATAATGTCAGAATGATTGACATAACATTCAACGAATACTGAACAACGTTTCAATCTCAATTCGAGCCTCGTACCTCTGCTGTCGAATTACAAAACAACATTTGAACTATTCCACGTTCTAAATGTAAGAATTGTTTAATAAATATTACATTTCATTGTGTCAGTTAGAATGTTGAAGGTGTCACTTGGGGATGATGAATAATAATGAATTTCTCGTTGAATGCATATACCGGTGTACTCATCACCATGAATTTCACACATATTGAAAGCGCCAACGAAGACGGCGACAATGTGAATAGCTCGGAATATATATTCAATATGACTGCATAGAGTAGCGCAAGATCGATAATTTCCGTTCATGGTATATACAACGGGGCGAGCATGTCCGTCGATTTCCTGGCGAACGTGTCGTACCAAGTCTCATAGCTTATGAGCTCATATAACGGTGCTGAAATGTGAAATGCACAAGGGTGAGGAGGGAACATGAAGCGAGGGCAAGAACAACGGCCGAGACTGTCTATTACTCAACGGAAGAAGGAGAAATTGCTTGCACGTCTGGTTATACGACCAGGGCGTCGTCGTCATCGACATGGACACATGAGGGCTACAAAACGTAATTTCATCGCCACTTCGCCTTCCATAGTGTCTTCCGCTATTAAGGTATAAGTTATATAGAAACATTGATGTATAAGATAAAAAAAGGAAGATGAGGGATATATATAGATGTACTTTGTATCAAAATATAACAAGGGTATGATAGAACAAATTACTTCAAAGTAGATGTTGCGTCATTTGAAGAAGAGTATTTAGTCATGAACAATTTTCTGGAGAAATATTTTCAGTGCTTTCGAGTTCTTTTTTTCTATCTCGTTAAGGTTGAATCGGTTGATCCTACAAGGCAGTTTTTCCTACTGAATATTTCTGTAAGAAAACTAAGGAAAGAATTTTCTGGACTGAGTTTCGAACTCACATGAACAATTCACCAATTTTAAATCAGCGATTTTATTTTATTTGACATGTGTGACAATTATTCTCCATTCCCCAACTAAATGTCCTTCTATAAATCCATCCACATATTATCATCCACCTCCCTCAGATGTTCAATTCCACTATCAAAATATTACATTAACATCTAAGAGACGTTAAAAATAACATAATATTCTAATACGTCACACAACTAAGAAGGTGTCGTATTAAATAACATCTTACACGTTTCATCAACATGTTACTCACGACCCCTTTCACGCGTATGCATTCGTATTCAGTTGGAATTAGTACCTCGCGTGAGCACATAAACAAATAAACCACCCCTGCACACTCATATAAACCTCCTATACTACCACCATACACAATATACCTTCATGTTAGGAAATTTTGTATAGGTAAACACCGTACATGTGAATTAATACATATTTGTATAAAACACACGTATGTCTACAACTCTGCACGTGTATAACTGTCTAGTACGCAAACACATATCATACACAGACGCGCAATGCGGTTTTGCAGACTAAATAAATGCGCGAATGTACGTGTTACAAATACAGATATAGGTGAATACACATACAGAGTATCAGAGGCAGTAACCAGAATAGGGAAGTGTGACCTCAGCCTCACTTTATGGCCAATCGTTAATAGCATCACGCGGGATTTCACGACAAGCGTAATAATAACAGTTCCAACCATCAGCGAATATAAACGTTCGAGTCTTCAACATCAACAGAGTATGAGGGTGAAAAAAAATGCAGCGAAAAAGAAAATGTTGATGTTGGAAATATAACTTGATGTGAAAGTGGCAGAATGAAAGAAGAAAGTGGAATGGAAAACATTGAAGTTAATGCATCGAGGTGGGAAAAATACACTTTACAAATGATGATACTGATAAGAGGGAAGGTAAAGTCTGGCTGTTTGTGTAGGTGAGAAGATGAAAAACGTTTCACATCATTTTATTGATGATATCAACAATCTGAGATATTTCAAATTATTTATTGATAAATATGTCCGTGAACACGTAAGTGTGATGGTATTTCTGAATTCGTAGTTTACGAGAATTCATTAATCGAGAATCATGTTGGTGTTGTAATAGCACAGTGCGGTTGTGTTCAACAACGACAAATGAATGAGCATTAAACTTCAAACCAGCTCTTCGTATGCATTCAATCCAACACCATCGACCGCATTTTCTGAATTAGTTCCTTGGTATTTCTGTTATCTGAGTGTACTCATTAGCTATTTTCACTATTATTCTGGTTTGAGAACGTGTTGATGGTAGGTATGAGCAACTGATTAAGTTAGAGATTTGGTGCAGTTGAATTCGATGGAAAATTTATCAACGATGCATTTGAAAATGAGGGGTTGACACTACACTCGAAGTGAAACTCTAATTAGTGACTTTTGAATCGGATTATTTCTCTTTGATGGATTGGAAATTTCGAGTTATCATCCCTTTCCTGTGGTCACTTCTTTAAATGAATAATAAAATATTAATTATTAATTAAATA
>JABMBR010006118.1:0-11507 GCA_018881525.1 Meteorus sp. PSUC_FEM 10030008
TACAGTGCTAATATATATATATTTATAAATATGCTGATGTGCGTTATACTGTGTTTCTCTTTTGATCATGTTATGATGGTGGACAGCAATAAATCCAAGAGCGAAAGAAAAGGAAGAGTAGAAAATGAAAGGAAATAGAAATGAATATGTGAGAGAGAGAGAGAGAGAGAGAGAGAGAGAGAGAGAGAGGGCAAAGTGAAATAGTTTGAAGTGTAGAGTCACTGGTAGGTGCATCGATATTGACAAGGGTGCACAGACTCTCTCGGACATTTCATATCTATTATGGAAATACTTGAGTATGTGGTAGAGAGGTATAAGATGTTCCTCAACTCAGCAGGGGTCGGCCACAAATAATAACAGCGATGGACATTGCGATGTTAATCTTTTTGGAGAAAGTTTTTATTTTTTCGTGAAAAAGTTGCAGTTGATCGATATTTATCTACAGAATAATTTTTATAATTATCATCTGCGATTTGATTTTGCATTTTATATGAAGACAGCACGATGGAGATGTGTGTTGAACTAGTGGTGAGATGAGAGGTAAAATAATATGAAAAGAGGGTGGAAGATGAGCCTCGGAGCGAAGTGGTCTGACTGACGTAGATGTAAAGACACCTCTCCACGTCTCGAAGAATTTAACTAATTATAATATGGAGGATAAACGGTTTATGTCTAACGTCGGGATTCTACACCCCCTCTCTATGTCTCTCTATCTCTTTCCCTTCTCCCTCAACACACCAAATACTGATACACCTCTGTTCCTGTGCGAAACATCAGCCACCTATCACCCCCATCGTTTCGCCACACGTCGCAAAAGTTGAGCGAATACGTTGAAGATAAACCAGTGAACCTTGTCGACCTTATTCCTCTTCCTCTATTTCTCTCTTGTCTCCTATCTCCACTCCACTTTTGCTCTCAACGTATCGAATATCACAAAACTTGTGACACATAACATCCGAAACAAAATATACAGAATTGAGAATGGAACTTGGGGGGAGGATTTTACGTGAACATTGGTCATAATATACTTGGAAAGACGAAAATCAATAAAGATAATGGCTGTAATGGATGAATTCTTCATTGAAACGTAAAAGTAATTGTGGAAGAAACATGAAAAACGAATTTATATACACAAACTATGCAGTACAAACTAACAATTGAGCTGTACATTTTCCCATATACTGAATATCACCAATTGTTACACTTTGAAAATTTTAACGATTCGTACGAAATGCATCTTCTCTCCCTCAATTCACAATAATAATTCTATTGCGCTATTATCCAACATGGCGTACAGTGTATTTATATGTGAATGAATATAAAATATAAATATTGTATTGCAGAAAAGCTGTGAGTATGAGACTAAAGCAAAAGGGGGATGGGCCTTGTGTGTGGCCGCACCACGGCATATATAAATACGCGAGAAGAACCGCGTATAACAAGTTATGGCAGATAAATTTATAGCATCTCCACTGAAACGCCATTACTTTAAATGCACCCCTCTACTTTCGTTTCCGTTCTCTCACTCTCTCCCTTACCTTTGCCCTCTATCCCTTATGGATGCGCTTATCCTGTTCTCTCTTACTTGTTTAACTCTCAACCTATTCACTGGGCTCTGTCGGCTATTGGCTTTTACGATTTTTAAATAACTCCAGCGCACTTTTATGCTTCTGTGTATGGTATATATCTTTATCTCTTGTCTTCTCGTATAAATAAACCACCGACACACACGTTGTGATTGTTGTTGCTATTGTTGATGATGTCCGCATTGAAAAATGCACAACTTCACTTTTCATCGCTGATTATTTCCAATCAGGAATTATTTGATTGAACAATTCAATGATTTGAAGGAAATTTTCATGGGGATGAAAATATTTTTGGATTTATTGAGTTGAATGTAGGGAAAAAAAATTTTTCAACCGGAAGCCTATTGATAGAACTTACCGATATCGAACTTATTGGAATGACGATGATTTTAGTTAGCATAGTGGCATGGTGGGCTCATGGTTGTTCTCGCTTCACCATGGCACACGGTGCGCCCTATAAGAAGTGATCGTTACTGCTCGCCGCCCTATAATCTACACAGTTAATGACGTCCATTACGTTACTGCGCGGCTTGCACATGGACTCTTTTCTTCCCTTCTTCTCTGTTCACTTCAATCTTTTGTATTCGTTCTTATCCTTTCTATATTTCTCGTCTTTCTTTATACTCGCTCAGTTACGGTTCCGATCCGCGACGCCAGCTTCACAAGAGACGCTTCTTATATTCACTCTCGCTGCATTGTGCTCTTCCTTTTCCTTTCACTTATGCACTAACCACACAAGATAAACTTCCAAGTTTTCTCAGATATTTCCATTTGAAATTTCGATAAAAATTAATTTTTGAATTTTGACGAGTCGTTGATTATTTTCTGAATATTTTTCAATAATTTTTATATATTTTCCACTCAATTTCTTTGTTCAGTGATGTCGTTTGAATGGCCACGACGAGTTTTCAACAATGCAAAAGTTTCAATATCATAAAATTCCTCAATTTCTTTTCTCGTTGGGTTCCACAAGAAAGTTTGAGAGTTCGGTTAGTGGGTGATGACAAAACTACTGCAGATCCCTTTTCAGGTTGACCCTCTTAATTACTGCACTGCCACACTTATTAGAAAATTGTGTAATATTTCATTAGTGAAACCATAGAATGAACTGAAAGGAATTCTATTCAAATATCATCCAGAAGTGAAACTGTAAATTTTCTCTTTTCCATTTTCTCTTCTTCTCATTTCATGTGAAAATGTTTGCTCTAAATATTTCACTTGATGACCCAACTGTCACTGACTCATCGGTGCACTCTAGAATTGAAACACACTCACATACACAACTATGAAAGTATTAATGAAAAGGAATATTTGGAAAATTGCGAAATATACTTCCAGAAAAAAAAAAACATTTTCAGGTATACATTTTCAATGTATGGATATTCCTTCTGCACCACAAACGTGAAAAATTACTCGACGTATATCATTGTGACGGCGGGTGTTCTATTTAAGTATATGAAAGAAAATAAGAAAGAGATGAAGGGATAAAGCAAGAATAGAAGAGAAAGGAAAATAATTTGTGTAACGACAGAATATTCCACTGATTGCCACATTCATTCATCCAATCTCTCTATCATTTTTTTCTCCGCATATTTTATCGATTCGTGAATGTCTGAAATGCAATAGACAATAAAAAAATCATGAAAATCTTCATTTGCAGCACATTTCACTGAATGTTAAATCAATTCACTCCTTCGACATCAACCAAATCAAATCCCCAAACGAAAATATCCGAGACAATAATAATAAGCGTAATGAAATTAATGCAGCCCATTGATGATTTCATGGGATCTCAATCTCAAGAATAAAAATAAAATTATTCTTTCTCGAAACCCCAAACTGGTGGGACGACCATGAAAATTTAATGGGATCCAATAAACTATCGATTTTGAGAGCGTTCTGTTGGTTGATGGGCGTAACGGACTTTTGGATAGTAAAGAAAAGAAGAAGATGAGATAGAGTGAACTCAGTTCGATACAACATCATGCATACAAAGCGTACATGTATAATGTTAATGTATATCAATGTCTGTGTGTATGAATATGCCGCGCCCAGATATTTCAGTCTCGTAAAATAAATCGGTGACATCGTATGAGAGGCGGGTGGGTAATTTGTGTGATGGACAACCGATTGAGATGAGGCCACCTGGTGACAATATAAAGTCGTCAGACGATGCACGCAGACATACCACGATGTGTACATTTGTGTGTGTGTGTGTGTGTTGTATACTTGAAAGATGGCGCGAGATGACACAGCTCTCAATTGGATATCGGCAAAAATCCATTTGTCAAAATTGAAGAAGACCAGTTGCACGATATCCTGAAGTGTAGTGAAATCTTGCGCATGAGGGGGTCTAAATTATTTTTTCATTCATGAACAACAGACAATCATTAATCACAATCATCGGTTCTAAATTTGATTTCTTTATTAGAATAAACTGAATAAATACCCAGACACAAACCAGTTTCATCAGAATGTACACAGTCATACACTTTCATACAGAAAATATTATTATGATATATATAATATTAAAACTGTTATAGTTTCACCTCTGTTTCACCCCTTATTCTCCTGCAAACCCTATTCTTCGTCTTCCATTTCCTTCCTTATTTTATACCCAAAGTCTTTTGAATCAAAAACTTTGTCCACGAATCATTCTCGTCGCGACTTGGTAAATTTATCGCGTTCATGGTATTGTATTCATTGCGGGAGAGTAACGTAACACAATGTGAAAGAAGATAGATAGATATGTAGAAGTTGAGTGCGATGATGATGACACGATGGGTGGGAGTGCAACGATGCTGGTGCAACTAAGCTCTTTTCTTCGTTACGGTAATTTTTGAATACAGAAAATGTTCTTGGTAATAGTGGCTTGTGGTGTCGATGTGATGGTGAAAGAAAGTGAAAGAAGTGAAGATAGTGAAAGCAGACCCAAAGAAACATGCATGGACAAAGCGATAATAAGGATAGGGTGGTTTTCTCTTGTATATCTTCGCTTGGAATATTTTCACCGCGTGAAAATATTCATTGAATGACGCTCGCGTTACTCTACAGCTTACACAAGTCAAACACTTTTCATTGTCTCACTAACTATAAATTTTCATGTGATATATCTACTCACACAGAGAAATTTTATTTATATGAATGGGCTGTTCATGGTTCATGGTATGACCATATCAAACTATTACATTTGTATAATTTTTTTTTTCTATTCTCGAATTCGATTATGCTACGGTTCTGAAACGAATATGAATGTGCATGCGGGTGAACATTTGAAAATATTAAAATTCTCCCTCTCCAAATATTTTCGGGTCAATAATTTTCTCCTGTTGATAAAAATGTCTCGAATTACAACCCTCATATACGGGTGGATTTGGTGTCAATAATAATCAGTAAGCGAGAAATTTTGTTGCATCTCCAAGTTGACTTGTTCACATTTGAGAAAATTGAAGACTTCAATGTCTTGAAACTTTCATTGTTATTGTTTTTATTATGCAGATGATTCACATTCTTTACACAAATGCAGGTAAGAATTGTACGAAAAGAAAAAGAAGACGAAGACATTAAAAATAAATATGCGAGGGTTGTCGTGATGTGATCGGGGTCATTAACGATTTGAACGAATCGAGTGTCGCTTTTATACCTGGTCAGGTTAACAGACCAACAGGTTTCTCGATATAGCATCGAATGATCTACCTGCGCCACGGGTGAGCTACACATACAAATATGAATAACACACATATATGTAACCTTCATAGTCGCAAACACGAATAATTGACTATCGGCGATTTAGGATCGAGGAATGATAGTTAACTGCTCTGTGTGGTGGACATGCCATAATTCAAATGGAAGCAACAGAGGACGCAGTTTGTATATTTATTTTCTCTTGATGCTCAACTGCCATTGTCCTCATTCAGCACCGGGTGTGGTTGTGTTTTGTTACATTGCATCGTTTCCATCGTCGTTTTGTTTGACATTTCCAAATGTTCAAGGCGTAGGTTGACTCTTACAAATTAATGAAACCCCATGCGAATTTTATCTTACGCAATTCATAATTCACACAGTTGAAAGTCACCAAGATGCTTCCATTGTTCGAAGAATATTGAAATAAATAATTTCCAATGAATACAAAAAATACTTGAACAAATGAAATTTTTCCTGCATTTAATTCTCGATGTTACTGAAATAACTTTAGCCGCTTCTTGGTAAATTGAAAGAATTGCTCGTGGGCCTTGGAGGCCCCGCGAGAGTTACATGCACACGATGCACAATTCGCAGAAAGCGAGCACAAGGTTTACAGTGCACACAACGATTCGGTTGCAGTGTGTGATGGGCAGGAGATGAACGCGCTCATCTCCCAGGCATTCTGGCACGCATCGTGCACTTTTCAAGATGGATATTTGATAGGATGAGGACACGTAGAGACATATATGTACAGCGACAGGGGTAGATTAGGATGATATAATTACGAGATTAACATAAGTCACCAAGTATGTACCACTATGGAATAATAATTGTCCCGAACACGAATATATTTATTCACATACATGTTTATGTGTGTTGAACATTGTGCTGATGGGTTCAACATCCCTTCATCCTCCCTTTCTCAGTTATAATAATAAATTAAACAGATTCATTTTTTTTTTTTTTTTTCGTGTTGAGTTGAATTCAGAATTACTAGTGAATAATAATTAGAAAAAATAATAAAACAATTAAATCTTTTTCTTTTACAAAATTAATGAAGTAGTCAAGAGATCATAAAAGGCGTTGGATGAAGAAATAAAAGTGTCGGGGATACAGTTTGGTGTGTGGCTACGCGTAATGCTCACTGGACACGGGTGAGAAACAGTCAAGAGAAGTAACACACAGACATGTGTTTGTGTGTATAGACATTTTTTGGAGACTCGAGAATTGTTTATCCGTCGCACCGATCGCTCAGATTCCGAGAATTGGACGGGAACAATATCATAACTCGTGTTAGTCGTTGAGATTTTCCATAAATATAAATATACAAAATCCTGACATTCAGTCTCACAGATACTTCTTTCACTTCTTCCACTCCTTCGTTATTCATCTGCATTTTATTTGCTATCTTTTTTATTTTTAATATTTCTCATCTCTCTTCCACTCTTAATTTCCTTTTTTTTTCTTCTCGTTTTATTTTTTTGGCTCATTCGTATTCATCCGGTGCGAGACAGGGATCAGGATAATTATAATGCGCGTTCGGTCGCTGTCAGCGGTCGATCGTATTTGATGTCGTTGTGAAGTGAGGAAGAGAGAAGAAGCAAATGTGGAAGCGAGCACATAAGAAACCAATTCGTGATTGAAATTTTATTTTTTACAGTAGGAAGAAAATAATTTTTCTTCCTTTGAATTCAAGTGAGTCACTAAAAAATCGAGAGTGCATCAACTGATATTCTGTGAGATAGTTGGGAAAAACAGAATTTTATCGACAGACATTGAGAGCTACTTGGAAAAATTTGAAAATGTCAAACTTGAAGTGGATCCACAAAACCACACATGCACTTGAAAAATTTTTTAATAGAACGACATTCAACTGCAGGACACTTGAACAGACATGAACGTGTGTCTGATCAGTATTGGTAATCGTCATAGTAGCAAAGAAACAGAAGGCAACACTTACTCCTCCTCTATCTTTCATTTTGCCCACTCTCCCTCCCGCAGTCTGTTCCTTTCCCTTGCGGAAAGCCGGCTACGTGTGGCGTTAGTGCGCGTCCAAGCCGGTTGGCCGAGGTTAGTTATGGAACCGGCATAAGCGCCCGCGCACAAGCGGTTACCAGAAGTATTTGGATGGCTGTCGGCCCGTGTAAGACGTCAAAAAGTCAAAGGGAAACCACTAAAATCAGTTAGGGATCTCAACTATGCTGCTCACCATGAAATATTTTGTGGTTGGAGGTAGAAGTGAAAGAATAACAAAGAGAACTGCATTTAAATTGTATGAAAAAATCTAAAATTGCACAAAATATCAAAAATTTCTTAAATAAACCAACAAAATTTTCATTCAGTCGACATTTAAACACATCCAACCAATCAATGTCACAGCAACTAATTTTCGCACAATGTGACAAGGGCGTTGGAGGGAAAAAAAAAAAAACCTACCAAAGGGCTGATTAAAAAAAATTTCTACAAAACATATCTCAAGTGTCTTTGATGGACAAAAGAGAGTGGACAAAGGAAATTATGTATATACGAAAATTATATATATGTTGACATGTATATACACATATACATTTTTACAAAACGTTTCTCATTCTGCGGTGCACTACAGTGCCAACAAAACCAGCGCCATGGGCGCAATAGTAGACATATATATATATATGTAATGTAACGAGAATAAAGAGAACGCATTGCTGATGTTGAAGGAAAAAAGGAGGGAGAGGAAAAGGGACAGGGATGATTGTGGTGGTGGATGATATGGGAATATATAGAGGGAATACATAAACACATATACATTCATATAAGGATAAAAGACAAGGAGAGATGGAAAAATGAGAAGAGTGAACATTTCGTATATATGAAACAAGGAAAAATGCCACTCGCCGACGAGGCACGACCGCAACATTTTTGTCTTTACAAAATTATGTATTCCACAGGCCGCCGTCATATCTCTCAAAGCATAACAACTTTTTTTTTCTCTTACTATAATTCTCTATCTCTTTTGCTCTGTGTGTGTCTCAAGTATATACAGAACATACACCATCCACAATTCCTCACTTCCTATACCCTTTTCTACATCCTTCATATTTATACTCGTTCGCCCTACGGCTGAATCTTGTGAAAAGAAGTAATATTGCCTTCTTTGCTTTATGTGGGTGCATTTTCTCGTGTTACTCATCATTCAGTGAAGAGCTGGTTGCTCTCATTCGTTGTTTTAGTTATTTGGCGAATGATATTGATTTGATGATGATTAAATGGTGTACTTACATGTAGGTTAGCTTGTTATTGAGATGTTGGATCGGTTGATGGTTGATGAAGTGGAGGTGATGGTGCGCATGATCGTGTTGCTGTAACGAGAAGAAAAAAAAAATTTGTTGGATGAAAATAGCAAGTTGAGTTGGGATAATTTTTTCAATGTCCAAGTTGGGTGTCGATTCCTTCGTTTTTTTAAATTTTTGACATGTTTGCAGTCGAATAGAATTGAGAATGGAGATGAAAGGAAGGTGGAGGAGAAAAAAAAGTGCGAGAGCGATTCAGTTGCTTTCTCTCGTGAACGTCTCATGTATTTTGCCTTTAAGCGAATTTCACATCTGTCGACACCCGCGATTTGACTATCAGAGACCGATCAAGTATACATTTGAAACACACAGACACATTGGTGAAAGAAAAATAATATGGAGGTGTCAGTCCAAGAGGAATTGAACAAGTTTGGCATTTAATTTTGAATAAAACGATTTATTTTGCTCTTCCTCTTTTTTTTTTCTTCCCTGGATTGATTGAGGGTTGTCACTGTGGAAAGATTATTGACATTAGGGGAGATAAGACGACGTATTTGCCGAGTGATTGGTGATGCAGTGGTCAAAGAACACAATAAATGACAATCGAAATAAAAAGAAGGAGAAAAGAGGCAAATTGCGAGAACAGTTCGAGATGATTCGAGATATTTTGCAAAAGTAATTGAGATCTGTCTTAAATATCGAATTAAATTCGTGATGTGATATCGGTCTCGACTTATCTACGGTAAAACGTAATTCCATTACCGAAAATCTCCCTTCAATCATGCGCATGATTAATTCGGTTGAATTGAATGTTATTTAATTAAGTTGGGAAAATGCAATTGATTGACAGATGTGAGCAAAAGGTATCTGATTAAATCAAAGAGTAAAATCACATTTCGAAATAGCATTTTCATTTCGACATGAAATTAAATTATTCGACGTATACATTAAAAATGTATTTCTACATTTGAAATCATAAGAGCAATTTTTAATTAAAAATTTTATACCGCAAGATAAAATAATTCAACACCATTCTGAATTTGAAAATATAAATTTTAACAAAGCCGTAAAGGAAAGAAAAAAAAAACATCATGAATCGTGTGTGCTTTGAATATATTTTTTATCTCCTTTTTAGTTTTACCTTGAGTTCAAGTTTATTCATATAGACAAAAGCTAACCGGTTTTTATGTCGTAAAAATGTCAATAAAAAGGAGATCGGTATCGGTTTTGTAGATGAATCTCTCTAGTGCTCTCTGGGTATTTCTCAGGCATTCAAAAAATAATGTCTCTATTTCTATAGTCAAACCACGTTCGCTGATGTGCGACACACATGTGTAAACTTTTTTTTTTCTCCATCTCAACAGTAAAACATTAAATGTGTGATGTATAGAAAATGAAACAACAACGATTGGATAAAGAAGAAAAATCAAAGAATATTTTCCGCGAGCATTAGAAGAAAATTATTGAGATATTCATTAAAATGTCCGAGTTTTATGAACCATCGCGATATTTTTCAGTTAGTGTGTTTGTTTCTTTTAATTCTTTATGTCTCACAGAATGAATATAATAAACGAGTGTATATGCTCGTGACACCATCCGGCAAAATGTGTACATGCTGGTGTGTATAATATTTTGGTGCATGGATTTTTTTATTATCTTTATCTCTGTCATTCTCTCTCTATCTCTATGGTGTGCTCGCACTCACGGTGAACCATACAGCGCGCGATCACAATTATAATAAAATGCCCAGCGCCCAGGACATCGCAGTTGCGCACGCGCACACGAGATAATTTTAATTTAAACAAATGGTCGTAAGGGCGGCATCTTTGTCCATGTCTTGCATTATTTATGCCCGACTACTTGGGACGCACGTGCGCCTCTGTGTCATCGCGAGTGCGTTATGCGTCTTCGCACAACCAAGTCGTGTCAATATTTTTCCACAACTCATACTCTCTGTGTGTATCACCAGGTAGATATAAAATTCATATGAACATGTGCACACACAAACACGTAGACATCTATGTGAATAATCTTTATATCAAAGCGAAAATGAAACTTGAAATTAAATAAATTATTAACAGGTTGTGGGCACGTTGGAACTTGTTTATCATCGAGAAAATGTTTCTTATGAATTGATCCAATATATTGTTTGGGCTGAATTAAAATGTATAATAAAATGTTGGTTTATGTTATATTCGTTATCTGAAATCACAGGAGGAATTGACGTGCGCTCGTTACACGGTTCTCACGCGGATCTCGTGCATTGACGCGTCGAGAATTCGCGCCGCTCGTTTGTCCGGAGAGAGAACGACGAGAACGACGATGAGAAACCGTTCGCAATTTACGAAGGAATTAAGGACTCTCTGTCGTTCTCTCACTATCTCCCTCCTCTTTCGTTTCATCTCTCACTCGCGTTCTCTTGCTCTTTTCCTCACTGGAATACCGACCGTTTGACATTCCAGCTATTATTGGCATCGGCAAATGCCGCGTTCTCTCTGTGTTTCTCTGACTCACAGTCTCTCTCGTCTCTTCTCTGTATCGCATCCCCCCCCCCTACCCATCTCAATCCTATCCTCCCCCTCACATTCTGCTAATTTTTCAATTTATTCGTCCAATTACGACGATGCACGATACGCCGACAATTGGCATTTATTAGTTTTAAAACTCGCTGTTACAATTTTTTTTTTTTTTTTCCTATTTCATTTTATTCATTTGTACTTCCGGTTTTCTGTTTCATAATATTTATCCTCCAACGCACAAACAATAATTTTTTAGCTTGATGAAAATGCAAAGAATCGAAAAAATAAAATCGATTTTCATCATTTTTATCCTTCGAGTGGTAATAAAATTCGGTATATTTGTGTATGCCTATAAATATGGTGAGGGAGGTTAAAATGAAAGGAAAATAAAAGGGTGGGGGATGTCCTGTGTGCTACTACAGGCACAAACACACATATATATATAT
>JABMBR010006119.1:0-11504 GCA_018881525.1 Meteorus sp. PSUC_FEM 10030008
CGTGTAACTAGTATCGACGGATTATGGATAACTACAACAAATGATGATTTACGTTTTAATCATGGTCGGAGAGCTGCAATAGCAATGACACATTTACAAAATGAATTCCGAAGACTTTCGTTGAATTCTTTGGAAACTGTTGACAAACAAATACATGATTTCATTCGTCAAAGAAAAGGATTATCAACATACATCTCCTCGATTACCAAAGTCTTCAGGCTCATTCTCAGGAACTCACAGATGCAGTGATACGAAAATCAAATATTGTGCTGTTAACCGACCGAACATTCGAGCAGGAGCTGTTGCGATCTATTACAATGAATATAATATATTAAACATTGACTCTCCACATTTTTCTATGAGCGCAATAAATTTCACTGCACATACAGTGACTCCGACTGAAATTGGCGATATCACCTTCAGTAAATGTCAATAATATAATGGACAAGAAATTGTCATCGTAGCGATTTACATATCTCCTAATCAAAAACTCGACGATATTATGTATTTCATACAGAGTTCGTTGCTTATGTACACTCATGGTGGTGCTGCTTTCCTTAATAGTGGTGATGATAAAATACCACTGATTCTCGGTGGTGACTTTAATTTTAGCTTTGCGGAAGATGTATCCTTGCCACTACTTTGCTTTCTTCGTGAGAAAGCTCTCACTCTCTCTCTTTCAACCAATCGGTAAAGAAGTATTCACTTCTATCACGTGTACTGTGCTGCACTTGTTTTTTTTTCCTTACAACGTTACGTGCTTCGTGTCCCCCTGAAGAAGGCCACCCTGTATAGCGGGGGAACATCGCGAGATCGACCTCGCGTATTTTCTTTGTAACTTGTGTTTCTACGAATATTACTTATCTTCTTATCAATTTGTGGTACGATTTGTTTCGCGCTCGGAGCGCATATTGATACTTTCGCTGTTTAGCTTTCATTAGTAAGTATCCGTACCATACGATTTTGACTATTTAACATTTATTTATAATTGTGTATTTTTGTGTATTAATTTCTTACTATTGCAGGTAGGACGTCGAGTGGCCATATTTCAACGGGAGGAAACGCTCTGCCGTTCCCCGTTGCAATGCACTAGTACTCTGTTGAGAGAGGTTCAATCCCCTCGCTCTGTCATAGCCTATCAGACCGAACTTGGTCAATTCGCTTCATCTTCGATAATTATTAAAATTGTTTCTACCATATTGAAGCAAGAAATGCTGTAACTGATATCGTTTTCAAACTCTGATTCATATTTATGATCCAAGATTGTGACTGTTCATGATAGAAGGAACACATGTCGCTATAGATTAGAATATCATCTTCAATATCTGAAATGGTACCTCTTGATGTTCTGAGTGTTTCTATATTAAAACAGACTATGTGCATCAATCAGAGCGAAAACATATTCGCTCGTGTTTGAGAAAATATCGAAAAAATCTGAGGTAAATTTGTATGTTCACTCATGACTTTTCTGAGACACACCACTACATATGAATACCTCTCATTCAAACAAAAATGCAGGCGATCGGCGGAATAGAACGCTCGGATGGACCTGCTTAGTTTTCCTTGATCAACAATCGTGGAAAATGAAATCAAGAATATGCCCGAAGTCAAATATCCACTTTTTTGATAAATAGTTATGGATTGTGTCATCATAGTGTCAAGTGGGAAACAAAATGGCGTACTAAATTGCAAGGGTAGAAATGTTTCCTTTTTTCACAAAAGTTTGCTTCACACTCCTATGTATGATCAAGGAAGGAGGTTCTTTGTAGCTAGAACCTCCTTGTATCTCGTAATCCCTCCCCCCCCCCTCCCATGACTATTCGAGCTTTTCAAACGAGATTGAAAGGATTAAAAATCCTCAACCGTGAATGTTTGAAAGGAATTTTAACGAATGAACGTGTTAAATGTGTATAGGGAAAACCATTGTCAAAAGTCGACTAATTGAGAGAGGTGCAGTTCCCAGTCCGACACAAATCCTTATGAAAGCTGTTAATAATGGGTCTGAATTGGTATAACACACTTTGTGGAAATTTCATATCCTTTATTGCATAACAACAATATTTTTATCGGTTCAAATATATCTGTATTATACGCTGACATATCCTGTCTCATCTGCCCAGTGGTCTTCCATTATGAGAAATAATCATGATAATATGCGTTTGATTATTTGTTCGCTCAGAGTAAGATTCCATCGCAATGAAGCATTCAGAGAGAACGTCTGGAACAATTGTAGTATCATTGGATTCTGATAGCAGGCCGGGTGGTACCCAGTTGAGTTTGTTGCTGGAAACTCACTGTGAAGTATAGAAAATGATGATGATTGAATAAAAAGTGTACGTTTGGTTGCTATGCACGATTTGGTATTGTCCTATGAATTTGTATATTCTTGTGGGCGTTTTTTTTGATTCATCCGGCATTATAGATTTCAATTGATATTGCATGAGACATATCATTGATAGTTTGAGCTGATTACAAAAAATATTTTGTACCAGTCGAAGTATCTCAAAGGATATGGAGATTTTCACAATTTTTGAATTTGCTGTCTTCTTTTCCAAATAACCATGTTAGCATCTGACGCGCTTTCATGCTTGCACGTATCACGCCTCTGGATTTGAACCAGTGTGAGTTTCCACTATTGACGCTGCTATCGCCATTCTTCCTAAAATTATCCACGTTCTTATATTTGAGTCGAATTTGATTGAGAATACCGACAAGAAGATCGTCCACGTTATGATTGATAGCAACGGATATTTCAATGAATTTAGCACGATATGTGCACGCCATGCACTTCCCATCTGAAAAAAGAGATTTGAGACGAAATATGAATTACAATTGCATTGTTCGAACACAATCGAAAAGTAAAATTGATGTTTTTTTGCATGCAATGGTATATATTCGCTACTTATAAGTACCTTGTGCTGAAACAGCTCTGGACCGTACGAGATCCACTTTATTACCCACGAGAATAGCGGCGTGACTGCGAAGAATATCCCGATCATGCAGCTTAATCAAATATTCCTCAGCCTTTTGAAAAGATGTTTTGTCAATCACAGAATACATTATCACAAATGCATCAGGTAATTGCGATTTTTCAAGCTGCACCTGGAACGTTATAAACCAGTTTCTTGATTTTTCGGTCTTGAAAATGTGAATTACAAAGTATATTACAGAAGATTCCTGCAGTAGTTGACACCGAAAACATAGTCGCGAGAACATATTTTTGGATATGAATGTTTCCGTCTGATACATTTCATGATATCAGTCGAATAGGGATTGGGCGATGAGCCATAGAATTGATCCACGACCGTTATCAAAATTATGCACTATTCTGATATTAAAGACTCCTCATGCTGAGCTTGAAAACAGTCCCCGAACATCTTCTGCCAACCGACTGGTCTTTTCCGAATAATGCCCCCCCTCCCATTTTTTCAAATATAAGTATAATTAGTCGACAAAATGGAACTGATAGCTGAACATACAAATGCAGACCTGCGCACATAATGGCATAGATGTATATCCTCCCCTACCACATAAACGTTTCAATCATCGTCATAGACCATTTCTCTTTGTTTGCACACATAGGTTTCTCCTTCAATACATGAAAAAATATAATGCCATATACAAGTCTTCTTTGAATCAATGAAGGCGAAAAATTTATGCTGAAATAGTAGCTCTTTAAGTGATTTGCAGTAGATTGCATCAAATTTGACCTTTCTTCGACATGAAAGAAGATGAACGTATTGATTTAAATATGAAAGCGAGTCCACTCGATGTTTCATCGCTAACTGTGAATGACAGAGAAACTGAACATACCCCCGAAGAATAATCCGAGAATAATAACACTGGTCAACAAAATTCTAACTTTTTTTGTCACATGAAATCTTATGTCGAATATTGGCTACACTAGAGCCACCAAATAATGATATATCGATGAAAAAAAATTGACACATCAGGTTTTCTAGTGTTATAAAAGTATTTATCTCTGACTGTTTTTTCAGGAATGTCGGGGTTGATTAATGCTACACAATGATACAAACTCTTTAGAGAAAATAAGTTGTTCTAGATTTTATTAATCACCAACTCACGAAAATAAACTCATCATAATATAACATCAGAAAATAACTCATGAATAATACACAGCTAATGTTTTCCGCACGCTCCCACCGGGCCTGTACGATGGCCAAATAGGGTCCAAATGAACAATATAACTACTTGTAAACATAAAATAGTTCACTAGGAACCACACCGGTAATGGTAATAAGTGGACTGTATTTTTCGTTAGTATTTGGTTGAAGACCGAACTGGAAAAAGTGCAACGAATCCGTAATACAAAAGTTGTCCGTACACACGTTAGCACGTGGTTCTACCGATAATGAATAAAGATGGCCGAAAGTAACGCGGGAAAAGCTGAAGAGCCGTGCCGTCGAGCGTGCGTGCCCCCGCTTGCTCAGCTGAGCATGAGGCAGACTACGGACGCCCGGTTGGCTCACCGTCAACTTACGCGAGAGTGGCGCTACTTTTAACATGTGTCTTACTAACTTTATCACAAGTGTATCCGTAACTGGCAAAAATTTCACAAGTTAGCTTGTAAACTTGTGAACTTGTGTACTTGTGAACTGGAGATAGGGACAAAATGGCGTCATCCAATAACCCCAGGCTTTAACTCCGGCGGCCGTGTTCAAAATTTCATCAGTAACAATTCATTCGGTAGACAAAGAAGTCGTTGCATAGTATCACCTAATAATTTCATAAAATAATATATGAAATGATTATGAATATAGAAAACAGTGCTTGTGGAAAATCATGATATTTTGTCTAGTTTTGGGTGTAAAATTATGAAAAAATAAACAGTAAGTAGCCATATACAATTACACATTGATGTAAAGTTGATAAATTTTAATGTACTGTCGAAAATTTCAGCGAAATTGGAGTTTTGCAAAATATCTGACGATGGCAGAATATTACGTGAAAAAATATTTTTCAGAAAATTATAAAATATCCGACATACGTCAATTGTTAATTACGAAACATGACATAAAAATTTCTATGAGCACACTTGAAAGGATATTGTCAACACTGGGATTGAAGAGAAAATATGTACCAGAGTCAAATATGCGAGACATTGTTGTTGCTTCCGTTGCTTCCGAAATTTCATATTCGTTGATACTGTCAATTAATAAAAGATCCTCGTTATCAATATCGACGCCGAATTTTTCCCCAATTTTATTATAGGTTAGGCTACTGGCGCCGGGGAAGTATCTTTTTAAGGTGTTCAAAGATACTTTTCTGTTTTTTATGTTCAAGTTCACAGAACCGTTGTTGTCAAGAAACTTTACTGCATCCATTTTATTTAAAAAAAAAAAAAATCATAAAATTATTTGGTGATTCTATGCAACGACTTTTTTGTCTACCAAATGAATTGTCACTGTTGAAATTTTGAACATGACCGCCGGAGTTGAAAACTAAACAAAATTATCATAATTTTCTACAAGCACTGTTTCTTATATTTATTATCATTTCATATATTATTTTATGAAATTATTTGGTGATACTATGCAACGACTTCTTTGTCTACCGGATGAATTGTTACTGATGAAATTTTGAACACGGCCGCCGGAATTGAAGCCTAGGGTTATTGGATGACGCCATTTTGTCCCTATTTCCAGTTCAGAAGTACACAAGTTCACAAGTTCACAAGCTAACTTGTGAAATTTTTGCCGGTTACGGATACACTTGTGATAAAGTTAGTAAGACACATGTTAAAAGTAGCGCCACTTTCGCGTAAGTGGACGGTGAGCCAACCCGGCTTCCGTAGCAGACCGCATGCACGCCGCTACTGTTCAATTTGCCGTTCATGCCGCTGTGTGTGAAGTAGCTTTGATCCAAACACCGACAGTGAGATATAAAAGTTAATTTTCCACACAAATAACAGAGACTGTCGGGGTTTTTACAACATTTTCGTGAGATATTCACGATGTAACGGACTAATGGAAATGAAATCCATGTTAGTTGATGAAGTAGTCATAAAGTCGCCTAAATGAAGTAATTTAAACAAATACACATATATGAGATCAGGAATGAATATATAGCTGTCACAGAAAAACTGGATGTGATTGAATCGAAATTATAATATATTTATGATGAGGGTACATTGGAGAAATCAAAAATGATCACAAAGTTCATGTGACAAAAATAGTGTTGACCAGTGTGATTGAACGAAGAAAAAATGTACAGGATTTATATATTTCTGCGTACTTTCCGTTAATACAAAAAAAATCCCCCAGTTTGACATGAAAGAACCTTTCATTACGTTTTAGACATTATAGCCAACAGGGACACTGCGTAGAAGAAAATTTATCTGCGGCTCGCACACGGTAGCGGTACTTCTGGAGAACTGTTTCTCGAGAGAGTATGATAAGTGCGTCAGTTTATCGCAATAAATCGCTTGACATTTTCTGTATCATTAGTACTCAATGAAATAGTCATCATAACACGTCACCATTTTTCACTTGTCTCAGTGTATGTGACGGAACTTCGTAAGTGTGAGGGAGATCCCTCGCGACCTCTGGTCCATTCTGGAAACACTCTGGAACCAGCATGGTTACAGAATGAATCCATTCCCACTCTGTTTCCAGAGTGTTTCCAGAGTGTGCTTGTTACATTTGTCCATCGCGTTTCCAGACTGTTATCAGAGTGGATACATATTGAGAACAGAGTCTTTCTAGAGTGGATACGTATTGAAACCATAATGTATCGGTAGTGGATATATACTGGATACCACGTGGATACATGCTGAAAATGAAGTGGTTCCACAGTGATTACATAATGAATTCACTATGTAGTCACAGTGAAAACATACCGAAACCAGAATATATCTAGACTCCTCTCATGAATTCGGGCTCTACCAGTTCGTACTCTACCAATTATCCTCGTTACGTGATGTGTAGAACGACTCACATGATAATTGATCCGTGACTCCCGCTGATTCCCGCTTTACAGCATTATTACACTTGGAAAACCGTTCGCCGCGTGATGGACACTGTGGCTTGATGAATATAACATGACTGAATTTTGAAATTCGTTCGGGCTGAGTAGCTCAATTGGTTAAGAGCAGTGGCTAGCCGAGATGCAATCAGGAGGATCCGAGTTCGAATCATAGTCCAGGCAATTCGACTTGGGAAAGAAAAAAACATGGGCGTGTTCTGATGAGATTTTTTTTTCTCTCACGAACTTGTTCAAATTGCATTTCGATGGCAGTATGTATCCACTCTGGATACATTCTGGCTCTGATATATATTTATCCAGATTGCAATATATATTCACTCTGGTTACATTCTGAATCCATAATGGTTCCACGGTGGTTTTGTTATGTATTCACTCTAAATACATGATGGACAACTATAACAAATACACTCATAAACCTCATTTGGGAGGAACAAATACTTTTTTGACTACAATATTGCTTTTTTGCGACTAAAAAATTCTTCTCTCAGCAAAGAAGTGATTTACTTACTGCCACCAAATATTATTAATAGTAAATAAATATTTCTTCCACCCAAAAAAATATTTTGGAAAGTCTTTAATGAACTGATTTACTTCCTCCAAGTAAATCCTTCTATCAGTGTACCTTTCAGAATACAATCTAACAATTGTAAAGAACTCACACTCTATAGAGCCCATAACAAATGTGGCAAAATTCTCTATCTCAATCGATCCCTAGCGGATTCGCAGTCATGGTCGAATTATGGTCGAACGACGGTTGAATCACCGTGAATTTACTCCACCGACAAAATCAAGTCTTTTGGCCGTAGAACTAAAGTCTTTCAACAGTAAATTTTAAGTGAAGTTGTGAAAACTGTAAACAGTTGTTACACTTTTTTTACCTAATCTTTTACCCCATTAGTAACGGTTGTTTGACGCGTCAGTAACTATAATGAAACTATCGTTTTATGGTGTGTTAATGATGTTTCGTTTGTGAACAAGTGGTATCAGGACAGTCAACGTAGAGTGATTTGTTAGTGGAGTGCTGGTGAATCAAAGGTGAAGTGTCGGTAAGTCAACAGTTTGTTACCCGTGAATTGTTGGTAAGTCGATAATCAAAGTTTCCTCTTATAAAGTGTATTTAATATTCCGAAATCATATCAACCTATATCTAACTTAAAATCTATCTATACATCTATACATCTATACATCTATACATACATGATAAATTTGTGACTGATTGCATGTCTGTATGTTTGTGCACGCTGATCTCAGCAACGGCTCAACCGATTTGAATGCAGTTTTCAGCAATATATTGTGTTGGGCTTCACTTAACATTTAGTGTTCATCTCATGCAAATCGGTTGACAAATAAAAAAGTAATGTCAATTCATGTCAATCTATGAACTATCTCCTTCTCCTTCTTCTCTTATTTATATATGTATCTACTAGCTGCACCGGCAGACGTGGTTCTGCTTCATTTTCTCTAAAACAACAAAACATTGATCAATTATATTAAGATTCTTTTCCCGACACACTTTGTTTTGTCAAAAGTTATTGGTCCTTCGCAGTAATAAAACATATCTCAAAGTGATCACTTAAATCATACACGGAGGAAAAAAATTGACGATTTGACTATTTTCGCATAGGAGAAATTCCTATAATGGCATAACAAATTTCACTGTGTCAACATAGGAAATATTTCCATGCAACAAAGTAAAATTTCCGACAGTACCATCGAAATTACTCCTATGTTGACATAGTAACTTTTATACTGCCAATATGAGGAAAACAGCTATGTTAACATAGAGATTATTTCTAAGACAGCGTCGTCATTTTCCTTATGTTAACACAGATGTTTCCCTCATTTTCACACAGGTTTTCATTCTATGATAACATAGGAAATAGTCCCATGTCATTGCAGGAATTTTCTTATCGTTAATATGGTCATTTTTCCTGAGTTTATAGAATTTGAGCATCTTCAAATTGGGTTCATCAATAGACCTTCAATCTTCGCAGTCCATCTTACGACTTTAGTTGCATGTGAATTTTGCCTGCATTGTTATAGCTAAAATTCCCATGATCACATAGGCATTTTTCCCATGCCGACATAGTGATTTTTCCTATGTTGAAATAGTAGTTTTTCCTATGCTGATATAGGAAACATGCCAATGCGATTATGGAAATTTTAGCTATGTCAATGTGGAAGTTGTTTCTATGTTTACAAAGGAATATTTTCTCCGTGAACATAAGAAAAATACCCACAATACATTGATAGAATTCCTATAAATCGTAAATATTTTCACCATTTCCTCATGGGAAGAATTCCTCATAGGAAGATGAATAGAGTGATCACTCTAAAATATGTTCTATAACTATAAAGGACAAATAACTTTTGACAGATCAGAGTGTGTCGGGGAGGAACTATTGATATAATTAATTAATGTTGTGTTGTTTTAGAGATAATAGGGCAGAACAGCGTCTGCCGGAGCATCTACTATGATAATAAATCTATAACAATTGAAAGTGAATATCGAGACTTGAAAGTTATTTCCATTTTCTAGATCACACTGAAAAAACATTTTTTTATAAAAATTTTCAGATGTCTTGTACGATTTTGGTATTGGATATTGGTACTAATATTTCCTTGCTCGAGAAAGGGAATTCAAAAGATTCGAAAATGTTGATCTTCTATTCGAGAAAGTATTGAAAAGCCCTGCTATAACTTTGCTTTTTTGTTATTCTCTAACAATTCATGAATGCTGATTATACGCTAATCAATGCAATTTTTTCGATTGTAAAATAATTCTAGTAACTTTATTTAATTGAGAAATTCAATACGTCTGTAGTTGAAAATATTGCAATTATGGGTAATTGAATCACCTTTATAATGAGATAAACTTTTTACTATATTGCAATTGATATATTGATTATTCCTTCAACATTTTTGGAAGTAACATGGTAAAACAATAAAACTGTAATATTTTATTAACTGCAGAGTCGGCCTTTTGTCAACAATTTTTTTTTAATTTAAAAGATGAATTATTTCATTCAAACTTCGTAACTATAACTCAGATTGATTTGAAACTTTGGGACAATATTCTAGAGATGTTAGAAAAAGTAGTGAAACGATACAAAAAATCGGTTTTCTGATACCTTCGAACCCATGCAACCCCTTCAGTTGTATAATTTTTATGATTGTTCAACGTTTTGATGGAATATTGGATTTCAGATGTGATGCACAAACTGGACAGTATTCAGAAAATAGCGGTTTTCCAGTCGAAAGGTAAAATATGTGCTAATATTGGGTATCACAGTGGTTGAAGTCGAAAAAGTATTTGGCGAAACGAATCTAAAACCCCGCGCCAACATGAACCGTATATATTGATTTGTTGCGCTGCTCTCGATCTCATCATAACGATCTCATTATTCAAGACTAATTTGGTGTACAAGTATATCGTGCTGATGTATTATAAATACAATACATACTCTTATTATAAAAGAATATTGACATGGTTCATTTCTTAGATAAGTCTTGTCTATTGATCAAAAAGCTACCTACACTAATATCCTTCTAAACTATAATTGATAACAATTGGTCATTTTATTATTTCTTATTTATAAAATATGTTTTCCTACAGCGTACTGTAACCAGTCGGAATAAACACATGTTTCAACCAACGTTGTATTATCAGTCATAATGTTCAATTATTATTGACAGGTGCTGAAATTACCCGTACGAAAACAAATGTAGGCAAAATTATAGTTTCATATATGTGAAATATAGGTAAACATATAGTTTTTCGTCTGATAACCATATTTATATATATGTAAAAAAAATATAGTTTCTTGGCTATATTCAAAACTAGCTGCCCCAGCAGACGTTGTCTTGCCCTATTATCTCTGAAACAACGCGACATTGATTAATTATATTAATAGTTTCTCCCCGACATACTTTGTTCTGTCAAAAGTTATTGGTCCTTTGTCGTCATAGAACATATTTTAGAGTGATCACTCTATTCATCTTCCTATGAGGAATTTTTCCCATGAGGAAATGGTAAAAGTATTCACGATTTATAGGTATTCCATCAATATATTGTGGGTATTTTTTTCATGTTCACGAAGAAAATATTCCTTTGTTAACATAGAAACAACTCCCACATTGACATATCTAAAATTTCCATAATCGCATGGGTATTTTTCCTATATCAGCATGAGAAATACTACTTTTAACATAGGAGAAATCACTATGTCGGCACGGGAAAAATAACCGTGTTAACGATGAGAAAAGTCCTGTCATTACATGGGACTATTCTTTATATTACCATGGAATGAAAACCTATGGAAACGTGAGGAAAACATCTGTGTTAACATAGGGAAAATGACGATACTGTCTTAGAAATAATCTCTATGTTAACATAGCTGTTTTCATCACGCGCGCATGTAATACGCCACATTACTCTATGGAATTTCGTGCGAAATGTGGCTTATTGTACACGCCCGTCCAAGCAGCGTGCGTTATAC
>JABMBR010006120.1:0-11497 GCA_018881525.1 Meteorus sp. PSUC_FEM 10030008
ATAATAATAATTTGAATCATAATAATAATAATTTGAATCATAATAATAGTGAAGTTAATAATTAATGATTAATAAAGATAATGATAGAGTTATAGTAGATTAATGGTGAAGTAATGATAACGATAATAATCGTAATCGTAATGATAAGTTGATAATAACAAAAAAAAACAAGATAAATCTTCCACGTCTGAAAATACTATTTAGAGTTGCAAATATACTTGTTAATCTCGAAGTGAAATTATTTGATACCACTGATAGTTGAAAGTATTTTCACCGTCTCAATAGTAATTTTCGATGTGGATCAGCCAAAGTTATTCGTCAGTAATTGATATACTCAATTTTGTTTTTCAGTGCGATTAAAATTACGCGGTTATATATACTTATGTAGAAATGACACGATTTACGTTAGGAAGTTGCCGAACGTAATGGAACATTGACTTTGATTATTGAACAGGCGCCGCGTCATACAAGAGGTTAGAATGTGCATATACTTTAATATATATGTTTGTGTCCATCACAAGCGATTTCACTTGACTTTGTCACGCTGCCACACACGTGCAATAGAGAAAAAAGTCGAAGAGAAAAAAAAGGGAAAGAGGATTAGGGAATTGCGAGTACTGTTAATGAGAACAAAAAAGGAGAAAACAATAAATAATGAAGAGTGAAAACACTTTTGCAACCGTAGTGGACTCCGCTATAAATAAGCAAACACACATAAAGGTATATATGTATATATATGATGTAAACATATCGTAATTCATATACATATATACACTTTATATTAATTTATAAGATATAAAAACAGTACGATTACGATAATGTGAAAACAAATACGTATATATAATTATTTTGTAGTGTCATACAGTATATGTAAACTAAATGTACACATTAAAGTATATGGAAAAAAAAAGATAGAAGACTTCAACAACTATTAACTATGGGATACGATTTAATTGAATCTGAAACAAACAAGAAATACTGTGACGATGAACATTACGAACAATCTGACTATAATTGGGCGGGGGTTGAGAACCTTCGTGAAAATAACGTGGACGATGATGAATAACGATAATAGTATTATTGGCCATTATGTCGATGAGTCCAAAAACCATATTGTATTATATATAAGAGTCTGTCCATATTAATAATAACGATATTAATTATAACAACTGTGTTTGGAACCGAGAAATAAATTGTGGTTGAATATGACACATTGATTCAACTTTCATTCTGGGGTTAAGGGTAAAAAAAAATATAAATTATGAATAATCATAATACAATGACTTATCGTTAACATCAATGTTAATTTCCAAATGAATATGTAATGATGTAAGACAGGGGGTAATAGTGAAAATCGGAGATTCGTAGTGGTGAAAACGGAATGCGATAAAAAAAAAGTTGATATGACTCTAGGGTGGTATTCATTGCATATACAGGGGTGTTTGTGGACTGGGTGTTTGCATTCATGTACGTATTAAGGCGGAAGGAACCATTGTATAATCCAAGATGGCCCCCGAGTCGGAGAGGATTATTATTGGCTAATACGAGGCAAGAGGCTCCGCCTTGGCGCATGGTTCGTGACGGGATGATTTATTGGGCTTTCTGTCTGTTCGCCCCTGTAGCACAGAACATGCTGTGCCTATATACATTTCTCTCTTCCTCACCCTCTCTCTATTTCTTTCTTACTCCCTTCCGCTTTCTCACTTCCTCTTGCTTGTCCTATCAAACTCTCACTCTTTCTCTAGATTATAATTCGGAACATTCGACTACGGCTTTTGGAATTCTGACTAGCCACGACAGCTGTTGCATTTTCTTCTTATTCCTACTTTCAAAAGTATGTTAGTATGCTCAACAAGATCATTATTATATGAGCGGCAGCGTCAGAGGACACAACTCATCGGTATCTGATTCAATCATTCACATCCCATTCTCGTGAAATGATTCCACCTTCACAATGTTGTTTCACAATTAATACTACATCATACTAACGAAATAACTGAGCAATAACCGAAAAATCAAACAATCCCTATGAAAAATATGATAGAAATGTGTCATGGGGTAAGTAAAATTTCATGAGTATATTTTCATGACAATAACTTTCATAGCTAATTCAATGCATATGTGCACATGTTGCAGAGTACATAGCTGGTAGAAACATATATACATACAGCGAAGCTTATTTGTGGATTTTCATCTGTACCAATGAGCGAGCTAATAAGTATAATAAGTATTACTTTCTGAGAAAATCGGCAGCTGCGGTTCCGTATCGCTGTCATATGGGGACTCTCAAAGTAAAAAAAAAACAAAAATTTATAGAGTGAGTATGAAATAACCTATGCTCAATAGTATTACTTGATTTAGTTATGATTATTCTGCTTTTTTATTTTGATTTCATATTCACTTGATTTATTGCAGCTGTATCAAAACGTGAAGCAAAGGATTGAATCGAACGACGATTATACTTTGATGCACGAAATAGATACGTAGATTTCGGCACCATGAATGCCAGAATGATAGTTGATACAAAGATTGGACCTTATATATACTCGAAGCAGTATAAAAAACGACAGCGTGGTGTGGCGTTAAAATAGTTGTGGGGGGAGAAGCCACAAGCGGCGGTCAGAATTTACGGCCGCTTTATCACTTTGCTGGCCTTGCTGCGCGTCTACCACCGCGTGGTTGGAGAGAGCACCGTAATGTTCACCGATGAACTTTGGCACACTCATCTCTGCGGGCTTTTCACAAACGAGGAGGTGAGACTCTTCGAACTTTTTTCCACTTGGCTGCTGTTTTCTCTTGTTGTAACAACCGAAGGGGAAATATGAGAGAATTTATAAACTTTATTTATATCCACTACACCTGTTTTAATTGCATGGGTATAATCGAACTGTTTTCTCTTTTTCCCATCATCAAAGCTGCTTATTCGCGTGAATCCATTGATAATACTATATTTGGATATTTCAAGGGTAAAAAGGAAAAATAAAAACCCAACTCCAGGGTATTTCCATGACAAACTTTTCCATTTTTTTGCTCTCATCCCGGTCCACTGTTGTTCCTCTGATTCTCGAGTGAATATGGATATATTTAATCGCATGTATACAGATTGCATGATCCAGTGTGTAGTCGGCCTCGAGAATATATGTCACCCTGCCGTCGTATCTCAAGTTTAACTCAGTCGCAAGTACATAGTGCAACCAGCAGATGACACACTGCGCGAGACGTAACAGAAGTGCTAGACGGACAAACGTCTGGGGCTCTCGAGCACGGAGCTACCGGTGAAGATAAAGCAGACCGTGCTCATGAGCAACAGAGATGGATGTTATCGTGTGTTCACAATATAGATATATGTCACTTTATGTGTGTGAACGGTGAATGAGGATGAGAACCAGAATGGTGAGATATGTACATATGGTGCAGGAGAGAGATATCGCTGTGAAAATAAAGATAGAAAGAGTATCTCCATGTGAAGGTCTCTGTATATATATATCTATCATTATATTTGAGGGTGTGCATGTAAGTGTGTGCGTGAGTACAGTTGAGAATATGAGTGAGAGCTCGTAAAATTTACGTCACTATACCTGCCATCGTGGACAACTTGTGCACGCGCCACAACGCATAAAGTAACTCCCCATTAACGGATCATAAATTCCTAGCTGGCTGTGCACGTTATGGGCCCCGGTCTCTCTGGCGATATTATGTATGAGCGTCGTTAGTGTTAATAGAGTGTTAACCGCTTCTATATCGCTCGATTCCGACTTGAGTAGGTTTGGTTTATGGAGTTTGTCCTCCTCATCCTTCTATCACTTTACATCTCTCCTTCGCCTTTCTTTTCTTCTTCTTTCGTATTTATCTCCCTCTTCTTGTATTCATCCCACTTCACATTCGAGTTACATATACCTGACTTTATTTCGACCTCTTTAATGCACGAAAATATAGCAAATGGCAACTCTAGGGAACTTCTGAGGGAGAGTATGATCTCTCCTACCATTGAATTCAAGCTCGTGTTGGGTGCGTGCCCCTGTTCCACTGTTTTGCATAGAAAATACATCAATTTACGGCGTTTGCCACCCCTTCGATTTCTTTATACACTCAAACAACCTTATTCCCACCCACATCTTCACATCCATTGTGTATCTTTGCGTAGAAACATCGGTTTTTTTTTCCGCTTGTAGAAAACATACATAATCCAACCGTTATACACATTCACACCCATCCCCCAGTTTTGATCGAATGGAATTCATATCGAGCCAATCATTGAATATGTATCCACCATTCTCTCCGATGTTTCGAGTTTGTATTCGTATATTATCATGACTGATTCCGAATTCATCACGGTCATGATGCGACTCAATTGTTGAGTCCGTTATCACTTTGTGTGCACATATTCAAGGTTTTTCGTGAGTTTTCTTTTTCAAGGAGGAAAAATTGTGGTGGATCATCTATGCACACACATTTCTCAAATGAATCTATTCAGCAATTGTCGCGAGATTGGTATACCCGTAGATTTGCTTGCAACAAATACATTTGAATGTTTCAATGCTCGAATGTATATTGATTTGTTGAGCATGCTATATAGATAGATCACATCCTATACAAACTTCAGTGCAGTGAATATATAAATAGCAAAATACGCTGCGACCGACATAAATCAATAATATTGTCGCCGCTCTTTCTACTCCCCACCTCGCTTGCAACACCAATACCAACAACCAATTATACAACCCACATCGACTTGGTAAACCATCGTTTCATATTGAAATTTTTCTGTGTAATAATGAATCGATCGATGTTCATGTTTTGGTATCTCGATCAGTGAACCGTTGCAATAACGATTCGCTGGGTCATCTTTGACGAGTTTTCTCATCTATTCCGTTTTTATTTTCTTGGAAGCGAAAATATCTTGAGATAGATTTATGTAGATTTTGAAAGATGTCATATTTTCATCATGAGGTTGACAATTCCTCCTCAATACTCTACATTGAAATCGGAATTGCAATTTATTATATTCCAGTGAATCCGAACAATATAGCTCCAAGATCTTCATCCACTATCGAACACAATCCACAAGTTATAATAACTTCGACGGCAACATTGTTTGAATTCCCAAATCAGATTCAAATTCAAAATTAAAAACTTCAAAACTTAACACCGCTCAAAATAACACTCCAGTTTTCATTTTTGCATCACAAAAATAATTCTATTTGCATAATACAACTCCAATGGAGGCTACGTGAATCCGTGAGAAATTCGGAATCATAATTTCATATTTTTTCAGAGATGACCAGGAAGTTCGTACGGAGTTGGAAAGCAAAGTTCGCCCGTACATGCGATCTAAATACGTACACGTACGTATACACTCACGATCACGGTTGTATATCACCATGTTACGGCGTTGAGTTACGAAAATGTAGTCATATGTATTTACCTTGCGAGAAACAACGGACGGAGGGCTAAATGCAAAGGCTTGTAAGGGTGGCACATTCGTAACCACTGAAAGGGTAACAAAACACTCTCACAATTAGTCCGACGTCCCGATGACACTTGGCGGACGATTCTCAGGGGATGGACGACGCGTCGTGAGCCCACCATCCTTTTACACATACATAAATATCTCTCATATCCTTTACTCCCTTCGCTCTATTCAAACTCACCTAATTGTCAAATTTGTTATATGAGAATTCTATTCAATTAATATTTCTCGCAGCACCGCACCATAGAATGTAGTAATGTTCAGTCAATATTGATGCTCTGTGTTCGAAAAATGCGAAAAATGATGAAAAATAAAAAAAGAAACGTAACGAATCGTAGATGAAGCATAGTTTATTCACAGCTTGTACACACACGTTGATATATCAGATTAATACAAGAGGGAGATAGTACATTGTGTAAGAAATTGAATAGGGGAAAATGCAAAAAATCAAACACCGGATCAGATGACTCACTGTACAACTTGGGCGAATTAAATCCGGAGGGGACGCCCGAACGAACTGGAACAGGGGATGATGTCTCATCGGTGATGATACAGTGGAAGTTAGGTAAGTACATGATGCTGCGCGGATAATCCAGGGGTCAGAATTGATAATCGAAATGACCAAGTGTTTCATTATGTTTATGATTGAAGTTTGATACAGATTTTCTGCATTTGTAAAATCTTTGATCTGTTAGCTCTTTTCATGGATTCGCTTACACAGAATATTTTTGTTGATAGTGGTTGAGCTGTTGTCGAAAGATTGCATACATACTTATTTGTCTTGGAAAGTGGTGATTTTTGGAATCGAAAAAAACGTCATCTAAAGAACCGCTCAAGGAGTGAACGAGTAGTTGGACGAGAAGTTGAAAACTGGTGTCGTCTCGTGACAATGTGGCGGCCATTTAGTTCACAAAGGTTCTATAGCATGAGTTTGGATGATGGTTCCATCGGGTAGGTAGTGCCTAGACGGGGCTCCACCCAGCACTTAGTCCACGTCGTGGTTCTGGCCCAGGGCACGCTGTTTCAAAGGTACGTCACGCCCCTGCCGCATTGGCATCGTTCTCCCATTCGCTGGCCCATATCTCATCGGGACCATCGCATTAGTCTAATCTAACCAAAAAATGCGGCCATCGACGTTCACGAGAAAATCGTAGTGATGTGCTGCCACAGTTCGCGGCAAAATCATGAACTAATCTTCCTCATTTTATATCGATTTTTTCATCAGTTTGGACGCATTGCGGGCTTTTTCCGCGAATTCTACCTGCCGATCATCAGACGACCTCTCCAATTTCATCGGATCGTTCCTCCAATTTTAATTATCGCATAATTAACTCAATGAAATTCTGAGGTTTCGTTTGTGAATTTGATTTTGGTAAAATCGTAATATGTACGTAATCCAGTACAAGTCGGGTCGTAAACATAACTCCAATGGCTTTTTTCCCGGGAAAAATTGCACGAATTTCGGCATAAAACCATGTGGCCATACATATTTGGATGAAACGGCATTTCATCATTATTGAGTATGACCTCCTGCTCGTCGCAGCCGTCAAGAAAAACCAAGGGACGGAAAAGAAGATTTGTGTAAGTAAAAATTTCACGAATACATTTTTTTTAGAATTTGATAGAATTTTAATAATTTACACCTCAAAAGTTTGAGGTACTAGTGCACGTTGTAAGCACATTTATAGATACACTCAAATATTTTTAAGGAATTTCCACGGAGAGAAGTGGAGCAGGTAGTGCACTCTACTGAGACCGACGGTAATGAAAAATGGTATTTTTAGCAGTTCGTTAAACAATAATTGTCGAAACAATTATGACATTGCATTCGAGCTGGATACAGTGACGCGACTTTTTGAAACTTTTGCGAAATTCTCTTACTGTGGTATATTCCCTGTAAATAAATACATATTAGAGCAGGTGACCCGTCTCAAATTCCGAAGGATGAAGTTCTGATGATCATATCACAAATCTCGCAAAACTTTCATTGTTAGAGAGATTCCGACATCAAACAAACTAAAAAATCAATACCGATCAGAATTATAATCTATTCGAATATCTCAGTATCTCAAATGGTGGCAGATAGAGCTTGATAGACATTGCAAATGATTCATTTTTCTGTTGATTCGAAATATATTCGTTCACGAAAACACCTGAATTTCTCTACAAGCGCTTCAATCTTTAATGAATGATGTTTTGTGTAGATGAACCGAAAGAAACAGATTGAAACGTCAATAATGTTGTGTATCCTCATTATATATAAGGCTAACAGAACCATCGAGAAACGATTAGAGTGATGAGGATTCTCATAACCAACTCATTATTGCCGTGACATCGTGATCGGGATGAAGATTGATGACAGTTTGACGGCTCACAGTTTGGACAATTGTAAGTTACAGCCATCGATCCAAACAACTCAATCTGTAAATGATTTCATGCAGCCAATTTCAATACTTAGCATAATTTTTGTTGAGATATTCTCATGACTAGCAATGAATGAATGAAGTAATATTTCAGAAAGAATTTGAAATAATCTGTGGTATGCAGATATACGTGGTACTGTGATATGGAGGCCCTTGAAAAATTGCGGTACAATCGGCCGACGCATCAAATTCGTGGTTTAGTTGATACAGGTCGGATCATCTGACTCGGATCCATTTCAATGAAAATGGAAGAAACCAGTTTATTCGGGAAAAACAAAACTAAGAAACAGAAAAACACTGTGCAATTGATCTCTTTACACCCAATGCCATTGCTAGTGCTGAGAAATTACGCCAAAATATCATGAAAATTGGTCGAGTTCGCGCAAATAAACTCTCGTTTTATCAAATTAAATCTGCATTGATAATTATACCCAATTCATTACTAAAAGTAATGCCGATTTGCCGTAACCCATGTCGGCAAAAGTTTTGCCGAGCATTGTCGGTAAGAGTGCAGGCAACAGATTGTGCCCTTCATCAGCATCAAAATTTACCTGCACTAACAATGTGTCCCATGGCTACCGAGTGTCACACGGCAATTCTTCCCTGATTTCACGGTGATATTTATTAGAATATTCTTTGTGTGTACCTGACACAAACATCGTTTTCCGTGCAGATATGATGCATTAATAATCCAACCCTTCTATAATTCATGCTACTGTACTCAACTAAATTGTATACTACAAATTAACCCAATCAGCCTTGTATTGCTTCAATTACAAATTGACATGCATCTTTCACATTACTCTACTCACCAAAAATTCATATGCTGCATTTCTTCTAAAAGTTCATTCTTTCATCCTTACTTAGACTTCAAGCTAAAACTTTGGAAAAGTTATGTCTAAGAAAGCTTTAGAAAAATACATTGGTTGATGATATTTAAGAGTAGCAGTTAGTTCCATTCTTGAGCTCAGGAACCGATTATACTCGTACACTATCGCGGATTCCAAATGTTATGTTATACATTGGAATTATACATATTATAACTGTAATGTCGTACGTAGCTCTATGACGAATTTGTACCAAGCCAGCCACTGCTCGAAATCTTATGAGCATTCAGTGGAATCACAGGCCGTCATCATTTGCGTTATGGACTCCTATTCTTCCGTTCATACGAATATTATAATATTATATTGTATCACACCGACTAACCGAAATCAACATGGTCGCGAAACTATGAATGGCTCCGTCCTTTTTCAGGCATGAAGATTTTCCTTCGAGATGAAATTGTTTCGTCAATAATATTTCGGACGGGTGTTCAGTTATAATATTTGAGTTTCATTTCCAAACCCACTTTCTTGTTCAACAACAAATATGTGTACAACATTAATCTCACCATTCTATCGCATTGCAACAGATAGGAAAAAAATAGAAACTATTCGACCGAGCCCATTTGTCGTAACCATCACAGAATGTTTATGTATGTCATATTCGAAGATTTCCCACACAGCCACATAAATCATGGGTACAAATCCATATATTTTATGATGCTTACCGTCAGCGATGAACACCACTAGTGTACCGTTATGCAACTTTCCCTCATGAAAGTTTTGTGCCTGTTGTATAGAATATCATCCAAACATTTGGAGCACACGTGTTACACGAAAACAGAATGAACCCGAAAAATTCTGCAGTAATAATGTGGACCCACTCACATGAACAACGAACGATTGATAATATACCAAAGCGTAGTATCATTGATTCTTCCGATCCGTCATCATGAAGAATGATAATGCCAGAGATGACGCTGTTATACTAAGTTCTGACAATAAATTTCGGTACTCTTCGCCCGTGTAAAATTCTCGCTGGGACACTCAAATTCCCAGAGCTTAGGTGATGATTGTTTCATGCATACACCGATCTCCTGCGAAAAATGTTGGTGGTTCAACTATGCGTAATGACCAATATTCAAGATCAATGAAATGATAACATCTCTGAAAATAATGAGAAAAATGATTTGTGACTGAGAATATCCAGATAATATCCATACAAGTTTATTGTCTATAACGTCAGACGCATGTGGGGAGATATACATACAACACAGGGCAAAGTCAACAATTCTTATTAGAGGAATGAGACACCCCTGACTCCAAGGGAGAAATGTAGAGATGGCCAATCAATCACAGCAAGTCCCGCTGCCATGTTCCCAGTCCTCATATCGTCTGCATAACATAGAGTAGATATTTTTTATTTAGCCACGTTATTAATATCGGCCGTAGTGTGCGTATAAAGTTTTTGCGTTCACCTTTCCGCCACATCGGTTTGCATTATTATTTTTTTGTCTTTCCTTCGGGGTAATCATGAATTTTTCAATCCGATTCGAGTTATTCAATAAACCTTTTTCCATATGAATCATAACTGGCCGTATTCATTATCAAAATGGAATGGAAGGAATGTTTTATGAGTTGTCGAGGGTCATGAAGTAAATGATATTAAATTGATTGAAACCAGCGTATCTAGTGATGTTTACAGCTTATCAATCATTTAGTATCATCGTCAAATATGCATCATAAAATACTATTTTAAGATACTTCATAGCAGCGGTAATCCGGAAAGGAAATTACATAATGCATGAGAATGATTCATTTTCCCACTATTTACATTACCATATTATGTTAACTCACAGTACGACTGTACAACAATACAAAGCGGAATCGGTCAGGGGAAAAAAAATTTGAAAGTTATAACTACGTAGGTTGATTTATGCATAATTCAAAAGGAAGCAATCAGAACAAGTTTCAGGAGTTTGTAATTTAATACTTATAACAATTCACAGCTCACGATGCGAATAATTGTTGCATTCATCACTTCACACTTACAGCTACAGATTGCAACCATATTGGACGATGAAATGTACATCATCATCTCCATTTATAGAGTCAAAACTATCAGAATAACATCGTATTTGTGTATTCATTGACATCATAATCGAATACATAACCACTGCATTCGATAGGACCAATCGAACAAATAATCGAGCTTCGAGTTTGTGCTTGCGTGTATGCGTGTGTGTATACGTGAGTCGAGGGGGAGCTGTCCATTTTCTCAAAGAATCGAGCGATAATAGGCTTCTGATACCCACTATCCGGCAAGAATGGCTCTACATTTTCCTAGTCTCCATCCACAGGGTGGAAAAGAAGCAACTGCGGCTGTTCCCTAGAGTCCACAACGATTCTCAAATGTTCCTTCCGATCCGTTCCGTTCAGATCACACACCCTCATACCCCACCGCCTACTCACCCTCATATACGTCGCGTTTCTTTCGTTCGCTATTTATTTTCTTGGATTTCCCAGCCCAAACTCATTTATCTCTTCTCAAAACATCAGTGGTGCGCGTCAGACGACATTGGGGAGTACGTGGCGTTGTTGCTTTCTCTCTCATTGCTTCATCTATCAAATATCTTGTCCGCAATGAAATGAGCGCAAATGAAAATTCGGCATCGACAGTGGTACACGGAGAGAAATGAATAGGTATATTTCCAATGGAGAATGGTAATGGTTACTATGCTACATGGTAACGACGATTTTTTAGTGATGGGCGGTATTTG
>JABMBR010006121.1:0-11493 GCA_018881525.1 Meteorus sp. PSUC_FEM 10030008
TTTTTTCCCAAGATATAAATTGTTATTGGGGCAATAGAGATGTAATAAACAATTGTCATATCATCTGCTCAATTTATTATGTCTACAACCCATTATATAGCTTATTTACACCAAGAAAGTAAAATATAGCATAATAAGCGTTACTATATCGAATGGTATTCAAACCTACCTTGCATAGTACATTCGTCAATGTAGAATGGTAATCATTGCTATGCTGGCATAGTTAACGCTAATATTCTGAATGGAGGAAATGACTCGGCCAAATACCGCCCATCACTAAAAAATCGTCGTTACCATGTAGCATAGTAACCATTACCATTCTCCATTGGAAATATACCTATTCATTTCTCCCCGTGTACGATATCAAATCTCGTATCTAATTTATCAGCACTCGATAGATGAAATTCGTCAATCGAATTTTGGTTTCAGTAAAATTTATCAATTTTTGGGTATAAAGACGAGAAGCTGCGGTTTGAGCTCTCAACGATTTAGAAAAAGATCAAATAGAATTTATGTGGACAAGATTATTGAATTGACTTTCTAAACGTCACATTGACTCCTTCGTATAACACAGTCTCGGATGAAATGCTCCGAAATTTTTCCATGAACATTTGTCGATTTACACACATTCGATTACAAATCTCTGCCTCTGTTATGTCTCTTAGTTTGTCACAAAAAATCGTACAATACGTCAAGTTCGGACGATTTACAGATAATCCTCCACACGGAAACTTTCGGATCATATTTCAACGCATCATGCGGAATGACATAAGTTTATCGAGAACGTTCGACATTGAACTTCAACAACGAATATCGTATATTCTATCTATCACGTTAGATCCTCATTTCTTTTCTATTTGAGCAATTGAGAAGCCACTTGATATGGGAATTCAACGAGCTCAGATTTGCGTACAACAGCCAAACGAAAATATTCTTTTTTTTTATGTCACACCAAACAACGAGAACATCTCGAAGTATGTACGAGTTGATTTTCGTCTCAATCTGTAAAATTGCTATTATCAATGGCAGGAAAATGCGACAAAAATAAAATGAACTTATCAAAGAGAACAATAGAGAAAACCAATCATGTTTCAAATACTTCGCATATTTCATTAATAACGTCATGATTAAATTTACAGAAAGAGCGGGAGTGTGAGGAATAAAATGAAAATGGTAGAGATGGAAGTGGGAGGAATGAGAGACAAGCTCATAGTCAGTGCACTTGTATGTGCAGGGGTGAGGGGGTTCAACAAACCTCCCCTTGGACAAGAATGTTCGGCCTTCAAAAACAGAGAGAACTTACAGCAGCAGCGGTAGTGGATTGTGCATTGGATGGAAGTACGAGAGAGAAGGAGAGAAGAGTATGTATGGGGCGGAACAGAGGTCGAGTTGAGGAGGTTCATACCGAGGCCATTTAAGGGTCTCTACGAAATTGAGTCATCACGCGGTTTACCCGGAATCTCGAATATTTTCCTACCGATGGTGCTTTCATATCAGTGTTTGCTATAGTGGTTCTACAACTGATTGACATTCACACAGTGTGGATTTTCATAAGTATTCGACTCTCCTGATCAACTCAGTAGAGTTTCATGTCCTCCACACAGAAATTGCGATGGAAAAAAACTGAAAACTGCCAACGGTCTCTTATTGATAACGAGATGAACTTGATGTTGAGTTTTAAACACGAACAAAAACTTTACATTACCCTCCTCCCCTCGTTTACTCGGTTGTCTTGGTGCATTTTCTACCATGATGGCTGACTGATGTTCCTTGCAATCATCAATAAAGTCCTACTCGCAATGTCATGAGCTGTTCTGGTTGAGAATGTCGGCGAATTTTCCGAATATTGGACAATATTCAAACGAATGTATAATCAGTGTGCATGGTTACAATTTCACATATATTGTCCACACATCAGTTCCGATTTCGTATTGTCCTTTGCAATGATGAATGACAGTAGATTTCATAATGACCCCTGATTTTTTCACCTGCTCAACTAACCTATTTCCTGCAAAATTTTTCATATCACCTCAACGGGTTTTATACCGAACGAATTATTTTTGATACAGAAAATAGTCTATAGATTTTCTCTTGTAACTTGTTTATTTTCTCCCGAAAAATTTAGTGAGAATTGAATTCCGAATAATCAATTAATCTCACAAATTTAGATGAATTATATCAATCGCAATGTAAATTGCATCAGAATTGAACGTTTTGATTTGAAATGTCACGTTCGTTGATTCTTCCAGCTCCATTATCGTAAACATTGATATCACTCTTGAAGCACTCATGAACGTTGTGAATGTGTCTTAAAAGATTGCGAACGTTTTGACGTGTGAGATTGGAACACAAGATTTTATCCTCCTGAGAAATATAACTTAGCCAAGTTTTCCTATTAGTTCAGAATTATTTCAATGTGAAACGTTAGTGTTACCAGACCACTGAGGAGGAAAGAAGAACTAATTATGATTGCAAACAAGTCATAGGAAGGAAGTGTCTAGATATCCTATGAACTATTAGTTCTCGAAATTTTTGTCATACCGAAAAATTCCCACGTTAGCAATTATTCCTTTATTTTAATTGATAGCATCATTGCTGTGACTCGAAAGAGATTTAATTGTCACAAAAGGATGACCATGAACTTCAATGAAAAAATCAACACACACATATATGAATATTTAATTCAAGTTTGGTAATTTGAAAGGCCTGGGGCAAATTAGAGGGGTCAAGTATATTTGACTCTCATATGCTCAAATGCCTCAACTATCTGTTCATTAACCTCTTATAACTCTCACAACATCAAGAGTTATATGGTGAAAATTCATGACAGAAATAAACAACATTTTATCATATTGTATAATAAAAAATTGTGTCAAGTGGATGCACGCGGTATTTTTTATCGCGGTATATACTTAATCGAATATTCAAATGTGACTTAAAAATGGTAGCGTCGAGATGTGGCCTTTAACCGTGTCTTTAAGTAGATTTATCAGGTGAAATCATTTTTTTTTTGTGAATGTATAAATAACGCATTGAAGTGAGTGAGCCAGGAGAAGTGTTTTATTATTCACAATTAATAATATACTGATTTATCTCAAAATTAAGAACATTTTCTTCTTATGTTCACGACAAGTTGATGATTATGAATGTACAAAGATTAAGTTATGACCTCAATTTTCATTAATGTTATTATATATTGTTGCGGAATAGCCGTACAGAAATCACTTTCTTTTGCCTCATTAGGCGACAAGCACTCTTTCGCTATGCTCAATGTTAAATTTTGGAATAATTGCCGGAAATCTTCATCGTATATTTGGAATATCATCCCGGAAGTTTAGTCTTACAACAACCAATTGTCATCGTGTTCTTCAACACATGATTAATTCAATAATAATTGCTGTCGGTCTGAAATGTATCAATTACTGTGGATCAACAATTTCGGATCAGAATCAAACAGAGTAATATAATTACCCAATCAGATATTGAGGAAAGCTACTATAATATGAGAACGGACAGAGATATTGCACGAAAACATCTCTTTGTATTCAAAATAACAGAATGGAAATGTTCACCATTCCTAACAAACTCAGAATTCTGGCGCTGCTACAACGTGGTAATCTTCCTCACCCTTTGTTCTTTCTAATTAAAAACTCAGGAATTCAAAGTTCTCAGATGTAAAATTCAGAGTTTCGTGAAGTTGTTACCACGACGATTCAAAAATTATTCGGAACATTATGTCTCGTTATGTACGGGCTTGTGCAAGAATTGAAACGTGAATTTTCCATGATATTATGATACATTTGGATAAAAAAAATGCTCATTCTCACTTGGTTTTGGATTTCAAGTGATAGAAATGCAAGCGATAACTGTTGAAGACCAATTTTCGCACATCGTTATTCCTTCCCAAGTTTTTTCCAAACTATTTTCATCGATTGTACCACTCATGGTTGGAAACATGAAAAGAATCAATCTAGATTCAATTAAGATTACGTCGATATATTCGTTGATTGACTAGATATCTATAGGAGAGAAGTCAGTGTCAAGGACACGTCTCGAAGCCCGGATGATAATAGGAAACTTGTACATTTAAATATGCCTTGCATGTAATCAACATTTACAAATCGATTGAATTCGCATCTTTTCGTCACCAATAATACAAAAAGCGCGAATTAGAAGAGAGAAGTGAAAGAACAACGCGATTGTGATTTGATGAATTTTCGTAGAGACTGCTTCAAAAATTCATCAAGGTGGTCGACCTGAGAGACAAACAAAAGGCAACTAAAAAAAAAGCCACGAAATACAAATGTGGTACAGTGAAAAGAAATAAGCGATGCGAGATAAAGTCAAGTCAAGGGGGTGGAAGAGGAAAGTAGAAAAGTTGCGTTGGCAGGATAAAGCATGAGGCGAGAGGAGGAGAAAGCAAAGACTCTGACGTTGAGAGTTCTCAAAGGCAAACTACGAGCGCTCTCCTCTTCCGCACGAATATTAAATTTCACGGAAGAGAACGGCTTCATTTAATTGGCCTCCGTCATAACCATCCGTCCATAAAATATGTATATAAATTTATTATTTATTTGAAATGAATAGCTTCTGTTTTGTTTATAATTATTCTTTTGCGTGACAAGTGATAAAACATTTCTATACAAACAACGAATGGATCTGAAAAAAAAATATTGCAGTATTCCTCGGAGTGAATTCGTTCGTATCTTTGAGCACATATGAATTTTCTATTGAATTTGTACATTCGCTATTTTCAAGAACTATTTGACCACCACTGTTACTATTACATCATCAGATTTAGTTTCCATTGTATGTACAAGATTCTCCCTGCATCTTATTTTATTTATTCATTATTTATTCATTTCTTTTTTTCTTTTTAATTCACGTCCTCACACTTTATACGTGACTATACATACATAGACGTGCCTATAAACCTCACCGGCAGTGAAATGTAAGCCACTATAAGTCGTCACGCAGAGAGTGCCATTTACACGAGTGCTTTTCTTTCCATCCATTTATTTTATTTCCTCTCTTCCCTTCTTTCTTCTCTTTTTTTTTTCATTTTATTTCTATTCTATCCACCCTCTTGAATTTTACTCGTGAGATTTATGTGAATTTTATTGCGATCATTGCGCACACACCTACACTCATTCATCGCCATTGCAATTCATACAATCAAATTTCAAACACATGTAAAATGATATAGTAGTATAGTAACATAAGTGGGAGAAAAAGAAGGGGGGAAAAACAGAAATTCAGCAGTTCACTCTATCATCGTTGAGAGAATTTTTATGTATGATACCAAATGATTTTCCTCTCTTGTTCATTCATGAATTCACAAATATTTATATTTTATGCAATTACACCGATATACGAGTGTAAATTCCATCCAATATATATAAATGTATAATCTCTGATGAATTTATGAAGCGTGTAAAATTGTTTGCAACGTTTTGACGCAGTAAATTAACTCAGACATTTGTGAATTTGCCCTTTCAATTTCTATTCGCTCATTTCCGGATCGATAAATAATCACCTCGACCATACAATAAATTGTTTACCATGTGGACATAATGGAGAAAAGTCCATTACAGCGTCAAAATAATTAATCCAGATAGGCATGAACTTTTCACTAAGTGACTCTCGATACATATGTATCATTTGTGATAAATATCCCACATATAAACTCGCCGACGAATCTATTCTAACATTCTCCAGCACTTAGTCTATTTCTACTTTATGCATACACAGTGTTCTAAAATTTATGAATATCTCCATCTAACATGAATTGTTGAACATGATTTCAGAATAATTCTTCATAAGAGCACTAATTCGCCATAAAATTAAATATTCTTCGACTCAATGAGTCATGAACTTTATTCCATTTATGTTTGTTCGTAATGAAATTTGAATCACGTTTTTGTTCTTCACATCGGAATGATAATAATATTCAACTTTAAATCTTTGTGTTGTATCTGTGTGAAAGATTGTGTAATGTCCGTGATGTATTGGTGGTATATGAACAGTTGAGCGGGTTAATAGAATTCGTTTCAATTGAAATCATTCACTTATTGATTTATCTGGCTGGATGTATTTTGGTGAAATGTTTGCTGAAGAAAATTGAGTAACTGCATGTTTATTGGATCAAATTTAATGTTCAAGGGTGAGTTCTACATGAAAGTATTAAGCAGAGTCTATCGATGATGATTTTATGAATTACAGTCGATGACACGATTGCATGCGAAATTCTCGAAAGATAACAACTAACTGATGAATGACTTTAATCGAACACGGTTATGAATACATAGTTTGTTTTTCTGAGTTCCATCATGAGAAGAACTAAGTCATGAAAGAATTATTGACACGAAATTACGGTTAATTTTCACAAACGGATTCGTATCAATTCGTATTATTTATGGTTAGTGTAAGTAATACTGTATTCATAATTCATCGCTGTATAGAATCGTATGGCGCGAGTAGCCGAATAATTGAGTTCTCTCTGGTCTTTGATACATTGGAGATCAATGACGAACTTAAAGTTGATAATTCTGATACACACTGTATATATTTTGAAGCTCAATTTATTTCTCTTCTTCAAATACTCTCAGCTAATGCAGCTCTTAGACCTGTCCCGGCCCGTCTGCTCTTCATCACTTTTCAGCCTGTTAATGTTTCTTTCTCTTCTTTGTCTCATTATTTTCTTCACTTATCTTTTGCGTATTGTTTCAACACATAGCCCACCATAGACATTTGTGCAGGAACACAGACGAATTTTCACAGACCAATATTCCGCAGGTGGAATAAAATCAGGAAAAGAGAAATTGAACGCTTCACTATCCACAATTCTTCATTATGGGTTCACTCATTATTCGAGTCAAATAGTTAACTACAGGTGAAAGTAGGCGTAACATTACTGATGTGATCGCGAGGTAACATCAATCTTCATCTCTTCTAGTGCGAATCAGCTCAATTTGAAAATCCCTCTACTAAGCGATTGCTGATGCTTTGGATAAATCGATGATTATTTTGAATTTGAAGATATTCCAGCAGTTTGAATTGAACGAAGCTCGGCGATTAGAATGTTGGAAGAAGAATTCTAATATTTCCATAAAAGACAAGTTTAGAGTATTTCCAAATTTTTTCGCTCAATTATAATGGATCCATCCTCAATAGAAGAATCGTTTGATCATGATTCTCTTGTTAGAAATCGAACAGTCAAAATAGATGTAGGAGATACTCGATGCAAGTGGTCTAGCAGGAAAATTTTTTCATGACAACAAAATTACGTATATCGAACCGTCGACGAAATTCCAGTGTTAAAAGGATCGTGTTTCCACACTAGTCATGCCATTTTCACCCTTTCAAGATTATTAGAGATGAAGTTCTCGAGCATCTGACAGAATTAAGTTGGAACATCAACGTCTATGGAAACTTTTTAGTACTCTTCTTCGTATCGATTTTCTATATCCATCGTATGAATATTTTTAACTTACGTATCAGACGTCGTACTTCCATTCGAATACTCTTTTCTACGGTATTTATTTTCAACTCCATTACATAATTGACACTTGAATATAACTCACGATGAGGTGATGAAATTGTAAATTTATTTCTCCAATATCAAATGGATTCAACGGAGCGAACGCGCAAATATTGTCGATGAAATTCATTTTGGAATGAATCTTATAAATATGTTTCTTTCGAGCGACGAAGAATATCTATTGACAGAAATCGGAAAAGGGATGAATGGATGGATCAATGTTGGGTTGTTAAACATGCAAGGCAAGTAACCCTCACACCGATGAAATCACTCTCAGCACGTCAATTAAAATCAATTTCTTCTTACTCGAACTATTAATAGTTTTTACTTCCTGTCAAATCGCTCCAAATAATATATTACACGAATAACTCATGAAACACTCAACCTGTTAGGTACTGATACACACGACTCACTTATTTTTACATGAATTTCATTTTCTGTGGTGGAAGTGCTATCACAATTTCTAATTAAAATATTATTGCACTGTGGAGTTTCATCATTTTCCCATATTCATTGATTGCATAATAATTCAGTAGTTGAACTGATACTCAATTTGTTATGATCCGCACCAATATTTACCTAAATTACTTCGTTGATCATTGAGAACAGGAGAAGATATCAGTGCGCAATATAATTCGCAGATGATTCAAAAATTTGGATTATTATTTCACAAGTATGGAGTTTCCTGTCGGGAGATCAAAACACTCCAAAACACAGTTCCATTATTTCTTCGATTTCATACAACATTGTCGAGAGGATATCTTTTTCAATTACACTAATTTCATCAATTTGTATGGTATACAAGGCTTCAAAATTCATTTTAAAAGCGAAAGCAAGAATTTGTGCACGCACATACGACCGAGAGTAAATCTTCCACGCTAGAATAAATCCAACATTGTGTGGGCATAAACATTGAAATTTTTTCCCGGTAAATTACCCTGACTAAAATAGACTTCATGAGTCCAAATCTAATTCTATATTATCTACAACGAGACTTTGCAACGGAACTGAAAAATAAAATTAATCCATATCGAGTGCAAACATTTAGTACATGAATAGACAACTATCGTAATGTTCACATTCTTAATATGAATGGAAAAACCGGTTTAACTTCTTCAACTAACCATTAATCAGGATAACACGACGCGAATCATATGTATGTACACTTACTTACTTGCTCGGGACACGCGACTTACGTATGTTCATATACGGTCAATACTGGTTTCAATATGTCGTCGTTTGGAACAGCAAAAACACTCAAATTATCAGTTAACTTATTGGTATATATAGAACAACATGATATATTGTTTGATCCTATCTTATACTTTATAATTTCATATTACAATTCAAAATACAAATATATGTCTGCATTTATAAATTCATTGGACGGTTATATATATATTTGATCATGAATTTACTTGAATGTTGCAGGTCGCAATGAGCTGATTGCTCGATACATAAAGCTTCGCACCGGTAAAACGAGGACGCGGAAGCAAGTCTCATCGCACATACAAGTCCTTGCGAGGAGAAAACTTCGCGAGATTCAAGCCAAACTCAAAGTGGTAAGTTTTATAGAGAGATTGCTCGAACTACCTCGGAGCAGAGATTAATGTGTGTTCTCAGTTCCAATTATCCTTGGTTCATATATAAAATATCTTTTGATTATCAACTATGACAAATTATTGAGCTATTTTTCTTCGCTTTATGATCAACATTCTGGTAATATTTGAATATTCTTGATCATCTGAAGAGTTCGCTCTCTCATAAAAGAGCTTTTGAAGTGTGAATATTCTAGATTCGAATGACCTGGGAGACTTTTTAGAATAGAAAATAAAAAGCCACCGAAATCCACATAAACATCGAAACAATTCTATTCGCATTATTTACCTTCAGTAGAATTGTGAATCAGGATAAATGTCGGAAGCTCCCACTCATAATGATAGTGCGGCTTATTTTTCATTTCAAATCACGTGAAAATTGTTTTTCCAATTGAGTAAAGAATATTGTCTCACGTTATAACGAGTACATGATAGAAATCATCACATATTTTTCTTTCTGTTCATTAATCAAATTTGATCACTTCTACAACTATCAAGTCGATTCTTTGCAAATATTCATGTATCATCAGCCTTCAGTAATACACCGCGGAATCGATTCGACCAAAATAAATTGTTCGAGAAAGACGGGTCAAATCCTGATCATTTTTCACATCCACGTCTATTATTACCAACTAATCACTCCACGCGCATAAAACGCATTTAGCTCTCCAAACTATTAATTTTCCAATAGAATACGGGGATAAAATAAACAAACAGATGAAGAAAAAAAGGCATAATAATAATTCAGATAATACCAATGAATGAATACAGAAATAAATAAAGAGAACAAGTAAAAATCGACGCGTGTCGAGATAAATCAGCCATAAAAATGAACTGTTCGCGCGCGAGCATTTCGTTTAATCAACACAGCAGGAATTATTAAAGCGATTCACAAACAATTGCGCGCGGTTAATAAATCAGTGCTCAAGCTATATTGTACATGTTAACAAACATCCATACACATAGACATAGAACGCACTCATGTACATTGTTGAACCGGCGCCTCTCCGTAGGGAATAAAGAAATAGATACAAATATAGCTGTGACATTGGCGTGGCGAAGCGTATGGGTTGTATTATGAGAATCCATACAAAACACAGATGTAAACCCTTTCGATAACCTCACACACCGCCTACCATTCTCTTTCATCCCTTCAGTGAAATATATATAGATATATATGCGCTTTCCATTCTCTCCCATTTCGGGCAAACGCTATGGGCCAACCACGCTTTTGTTGCTTGTCGTAGGACGTTTGGCTATTCGAGCCGCCTGTGTTACCGCAATGGCGCATGCCACGGACGTTCTTCACTGATGCCACATAGACCCTCAATTCATCTCCCTCTGGTGTGACGTAATTTGCTGGTTTCCGCTTCCGGCGAAGCTTTGTACACACTGCTACCATCACCACTGGTGCCATCATCACTCCCTTCCTCCCTCTCTCTCTGTCTCTTGTTATCCTTTATCCTATCACTTTGTCTGTGGCTCTTCATATTCACTTGAATATATCATTTCACATACTTGACTGAAAAACCAAGTTATTGATGAGAGGTGAATCGGGAGAATCTCATCGTTTTGTTTCGATAAACGGGTAATCGATTGTTACAAGTATTATAATGAAACGGATTCACTTTTATGTGGTTATCCTGCGCTATCACAAATGTTATATGACTCGATGGACGCTGTTGAATATCATCTAGAGAAATTGATATTTTTGTTGTTGCGCGTTTGTTTTCACATGATGAAAAAAAATTAATGACTGGTCCAGCATAGATAAACATAATCTCAGAATTGTGGTTTGTAACTTGGAACTAGGAAAAGTCAAAATGAATTCGTGTTACATTAATGAATTTTCGTTCGAAGTATTAAAATTTGAAATACGGAGTGGAAGGGTTCTGGGTTAATTCAGGTTAGCCGATAGTTTTCGACATAACTTGTTGGCTAAACTAAAGATCATTGTTTCTACGATAATTCATTAATATTCTCTGGTACACTCGCGTGAAGCTTTGTGCATTCGAGTACGAACTCTCATAAGATCAATTTATGAAATACACTGTGGAAAATTTCTGGAGTTACCCACTATGGATATACAAGAAAGTATAATTAAGGACGTTCCCAAGGAAAACACTTTTCTCAGGATTTTTTTGAAATTTTGAATGAACATTCCTATGAGTGTCCTCTATACGTAGGTATTTTCCGAAACCCTCCTCGCGGGACTAAATTTTGAATTATTGAAGGTTCAAAATCACATATTTAACATGGGATCCCTATCCTAACACCCATTGTAGAGCATTTTTTCTTGAATAACTTCAGTAATGTTCTTACAAATTTCTTGAAAAACTGAGAGTCATTAATTGA
>JABMBR010006122.1:0-11491 GCA_018881525.1 Meteorus sp. PSUC_FEM 10030008
AACCGTATGTATGAATCAGCGAACCGTTCGCTGCGTATAATTGGTATCCCACAGGTGTTGACGCGGTTTTCAACTTTCGTTGTGGAAATACAGAGAGATTAGAACCTGTGTCTACTAAGTATTGTGTCCTGGAGGTTTGATCTGTGACGAAAAGGCGGCTGGTTGTTGCACGAGAATCGTTTCCCGCTTCTAGCGATTCTCGCGCGCGTTTTTTGAATGCTTACATCCTGGGATGCACTTCTTCGCGGAGTTACCATAGTTGATGTAATACCAACAAATACCTTCCTCGAGTCTCGTACGGGATGGTGATCTGTTGCGCTGTTGCGGGCGGTGTCTTCCATGATCGCGCGAGAGTGCTGCAACTTGCTGCGTGAGCTTGTGAATTTGTTGAACGAGCGTTGGCGATAACGCGTCTGTGCTGGCGACATGTTTGGACGCAGAAATTTCGTGTATATGGTCTGCCAACTTACCGAGCTGTTCGAGCATCGCCGTTGTTTGTGTAGCCGTTGGCAGTCTGTTGAGCCACAATGTTTTGACGAATTCGCTAGGCGTTGTTGCGCCTGCGAGGTTTTGGAACTGACGAAGAAATTGTGATGGCGTACGATCGTCGAGTTCTTCGTGTTCGAGGAGTTGTCTAATTTTCCTCTCTCGTGACGTACCAAATCGCGCTATCATTTCGGCTTTTAGTGTTTGATATGCTTTAGTGTTCGATTGGCTGAATGCCGTTGAGCTCCTGCTTGATTCTGTGGGCGAAGTGACTAACGTAGTGAAAGGTCCGAAATCGCTCGCGCCGAAAGTGGGCGGTCGAAGCAATGTGTTTTGCGGCTGCGAAGACGAGGGTTGATGCGTTGACGGTTTTCTCTCGCCTTGCTTATCATCCATTTGAGTTGCACCAGTTCGAGTGTGGTATTGTAGGTGGTAATGCACTGGCACTGGCACACGCGGAAAAATATCACAAATTCGCCGGGACGCGAAAACGAAAAATGAAAAAATAATTGTCTGGCGGCCACTCCCGCAGCACGACGTTTCGGGTGCTCAACAATGTGCGAGTATCGGCCTTGTCTCGGTCGAACGAAAAGTTCCTTGAGCACGTGCACCGGAAGTTCACTTCACAGCAAGATTAGAGCGAAGATGAGCGCGAAATACAGAGTTGTAGAAACGAATAAATTAATAAATTTTACGTGGCGAAGGTAAAAGGCACTGAAACAATGCTGCTAAACACTTCAGCCAATCGCGATGAGTCTCGTGTAGAATTCGAGAACGTACGAATATTTTCGCGTGGTTGCCGTGCGGCACGTGGCGGCAAAACGGAAGTGATCCGTTGAGAACGAAAAATATTCGCGTCGCGATGAGGACGTATTTGATAAAAAATCACGTCGGGGTCACCAATGTAGCAGATGTGTAAAGGTGTTGGAAATGACGTACACGAATCCGGCTAACAATTCATAATATAAAATAATAATTTATTTGTACTATGGATATGATGAGTACAAGAAGTGTTGTCGAATCGGACTCGATAACCGGATAACTGAACGCGTGAACGCGTTATCTCTATTATATAGATTCTAGTTAGCTGGAATGTTGTTTTGATTTTGCGTAGCAACAGAGTGCTGACGCGTCTGAAAAGTATCAATTATACTTTGATTGTTGTCGTCAGTGAGAAATGTGGCGAGTGCTGCATATATACTAAACACACATGCATGCGTGCGACAGTCGAGTCGATCATGCGGTGTTGCCAAATTGATTTTCGAGGGGTTTGTGTAGTCCGTCGCATTGAAAAACCAGTACGATTAATTCAATATTTTACTTCCATTTCATCGGTGACCCGCAATTCAATCCACATTAACTCATTGCTTATAATCTAAGGTTGCATGTGTTCGTTTCTCATCAACGAAAGTTGGAACTATCATGTGTAAAAACATGGAAAACCTGATCTCGGCCCCCTTCACGCCATAAACCTGTGTTAAAAGTGTACAAAAAATGTAATTTTGACATTGAATATCTCCGTTTCTAGACGGTAAATTGTTGTGAAATTTCACCATAACTTGGATATTGATCGAATTTTCATGTTCACAAAATTTCATGCGGCTAAGTTGGAAAATAATTTTCACGTGAAAAAAGATAATACCTCCTTAAAATTGAAAAAAAATATCCCGGGTAGGATCGATCCCTGACCGTCGACTCGGTATGCAAACTCGCTACTGACTCGGTCACTGCGCCGCCGTGCTGCGGCTAGAAAACTTACCGGTGTTATGTTGGGAGAAATATTGTTTTACGAGTTTAATGAATTTGATCGGAACGGTTACTGGAAGTTCTTTTTTTTTTGTTGTCGCAGCTCGCTTCCTTTTGGGAGAGATCGGATTTCATGCACAAATAAATAATGGTTACGCAGTTACGATTCCCATGAACCAATTTATTTAATTAACGAAGACATGGATAGAACTTACAACAATTGTGGGTGTTGAATTGTGATTGGTTACGTATCGACGCCAGGAACTTATGTGCCTCCAGTAATTTTCCACTACTCACAACTTATTTTCGAACTTTAACCGGACTGTCTTTGAAACTAACCAAAAGAGAAGAGAGCGAGCGTTCCTGTGTGTCGCGGTTTTATGTCCTCTAGAAAGAATTGTGCCCTTCAGAGTTTGGGGTGGGAAACTTGGGTCCAACTATATTTTTCTGACCTAATTCCCCCCCCCCCCCCCATTTTCCCGATCCCACATACTTCGGAGTTCTCCTACTCCTCCGCATCGAGACAAATTTCTCTTCCACACAATTGTTTCGGGATGCCCATCTCCCTCCACAATTGTGGCAATTATATGGGGCATTCCACGCCAAATCGGCCGGTTTCATAATTTTGGATTTTCGATTTCCCCTTTTTCTCTGAAATTTCTTTGTACTCATCGAATTACTCTTCCTGGCCAAGTTTGACATTTTTTTTATCATCGGTTCGATGGATGTGGGATTTTGAAAAAAACATGTGTTTTTAGGGTCTTTTGCTCATAACTTGGCCGATAATGGTCCAAATTCAGCGCTTTTTTCCAAACTTTCGTTTTTCTCATGTACTTTTCAAATAAAAATACAAAAAAATTGTGCCAAGTAATTTTCTGTATGATTTTCGAAATTTGAGATTTTAATCGTGATTTTGGAACTGTTTGTATCCTTTAATGTATTCGGAACTTTTTCACGTTGAACTTCGATCAATTATCGGAATTTTAAGCCCAAACTGAGAGTGGGATTCCGACAATTACGATTTTTTTTTTATTTTTAAAACTTGAAGATTTTTTCTTTCGGTCTCATTCATCATTAGAACTATTTTTTTTTGGTATTGTCTACGATTTCCGAGTAATTTTGAATTTATTTGGAAACATTTCTATTGTTGGAAGAAATTCAGGGAGAACTGTACCAGTTTTGGTTGAAAAAAAACTTACGATCATAATGTTTGTGGAATTTCCAAAACAACACGAAAATGCAGTTATAACATTAACTGTGAGTTTTTTTTTTGATGAAGTTGGTATAGTTCTTTTTGAATTTCTTCCAACAATAGAAATGTCTCCAAATGAATTCAGAATTACTCACAAAGCGTAAACTGTTGGAATTCGGATACGTGAAAAGGCGTCAAATGAATAGCAAATCGTGTAACAAAAAATAGTAATATATTTGTACGAGAAGATACACGTCAGCGTGTTAGCAATGTCCATGTGGAGCTTACATTCCGATACGATTCGGCACAACAGCAAAGAGTCTCGTTCGAGACAATATGACGTGTTGTTGTCGCGCATAAATAGGAAGAATATTCGAGAACTCGACACAATAATATAGTATAGTGAACACGTAATTTGGTATGAGCATATTCCCATCCACTATTTTCATCATAAACAATACCAAAAAAATAGTTTTAATGATGAATGAGACCGGAAGAAAAATTCTTCAAGTTTTGAAAATGGAAAACAAATAGTAATTTTCGGAATCCCACTTTCAGTCCAGGCTTAAAATTTCGAGAATTGATTGAAGTTTAACGTGAGAAAGTCCAGAATAAATTAAAGAATACAAACAGTTCCAAAATCACGATTAAAATCTCGAATTCCAAAAAATCATACAGAAAGTTACTTGGCACATTATTTATGTATTTTTCTTTGGAAAGTGTATAAGAAAAACGAAAGTTTGAAAAAAAAGCGCTGAATTTGGACCATTATTGGGCAAGTTATGAACAAAAGACCCTAAAAACACATGTTTTTTCCAAAATTCCACATCTTTCGAACCGATGATGAAAAAAATTTCAAACTTGGCCAGGGAGAGTAATTTGATGAGCACAAAGAAATTTCAGAAAATACAGGGAATCAGAAATCCAAAGTTGTTAAACCGGCCGATTTGGCGTGGAATGCCCCATATATATTTTTTTATTCTAGTTACGCATCGCTCTGGAATTCCGTGACGGTTATCAGTGCCCAGGTTATCTTTGGGAAATGCCGCGCACTATCTTTTCCCCTTTTTTTTTCATACTTCCACTATTTTCGGATTATGGAAACCTCTTTGGGCCCTGTGGAGGTATATTGGACGGCCGTCGAGAATGCTCGGCGGACGTCACACCGGTATATAAACTGCATGCAAAACTTTAAGGCCGTTTATTTCGCAAACAAACGTCCATCTAGTTTTTTTGCTCTGCAGGATAGATACTCTTCAAGTATACTACCAACCCGCAAAGTTTTATCTCCAAATGAAATTATAAGGTCGGAAGGTCCCCTTGTAAGACAATGCTTATGTGGAAGAGAAGAGTGAAACCCTCTGAAACATAGGAATTCGGAAAAAGTGGAGGAAAATCCAATCTATGAGGCCCTTCATTGGCCCCCGATATTTCCGCCCACGTTCTACAATATGAGCATCTTGGATGAATAATCAAGCAACCGCACGGGGCAGAACGTTCAGTTATCGATTGGACACAATTTCTGAAAGCTACACATCTCCGAAGAAGTAATTATTGTAGATTCGTGTACTGGGTGTTCGTCCTAAAAATGAATGCGGTTCGCGTTCCAACCGTGCTGCTGCTCAACAACAGATTGTCACATCACATAGCGAGAGCCTTGTAATCAAGGAAATTTTTTTTCAATAAACTTCGCATTGTTATATCATACCTTATGCACCCTTTTACTTTCTCCCAACCCTGGTAGCGTTCACACATCCTAAAGTGGGAACGAGCTGCGACACTGTTTAATTCGGTATTATTCTCTCGTCGTATATATTTCGATTCTGTCGAAATTTGTGACATAACAATACATAGAAAACCAACTACTCACGCATGTTTCTTACAATTTCTATATTTCATGGATTTGAAATTTCTCAGTTCATCTATGTAAGATGGAATCTTGAATGTTTCATTTAATTAAAGTGTAAATTTCAATGATAGGCTCGAGATATTACATGATGTATGGCAAATTTTTTTCCAAATTGGACTATTTACGCTTTTTCAATTTTTTGACAAGACTTGGCACAGTCATGTGTATTTCACTTCACACCATCAGAAAGTAGAGATTACAACGAATTGAAAGCACACCGAGATTTCGAAAAAAGCTGATGTTTTGATGTCAGAATTCTCGATTGAAAATTAGGGTGCTCATTCGTAATTAAATTGAAATGAGCGCAAAAAATTCATTTTTTTTTATAGAAAAAATTACAGGATGTTCGGAACAGGAAGAGATTAGTTCCAACCGAATGTTGTAGAAGGGAAAAATCTTTTGTGAGGAAGTAAATGAAGAACCAAAAACTCAGTTATTTGCACGAATTTGGTGGTTGTGTGAAAAAATTATGGATACAAAAGTTGCTAATTTTTTTATCACCTAAAACTTAGCCGTCCATTTTTTTTTCAGAAGACTTATGGTTCCGACGAAAATTGAGATGAATCGCTTTTCACCCTTAAAATCTCATCCCGCCCCTCTTTCCAATCTCGGGTCGATTAGATTCATTTCCTCTTTTATTTTTAGCATATTCTCTTGCTTTCCCAAAAAGTTTCATCTTCTTACTATTTTCTTTCTTTTTTGACCATTTTCAGAGCTATCAGCACTGGACTATGGCTCGAATATCGATCGCGAGATTTCAGAAGACTGAAAAGTAGATAATAGAAATACGATGAATAGAAACTATGAATAGAAATCTTTGATTCAACTATGAAATACAGAAATGTGCAAGAAAGGAGTACATGAATTCCGCTGGCATGAGTTTAACCTAAAAATAATATTTCCATAAAATTTTTGAAGGAAAAGTAGTTCGTGTTCAATACTTTGTGTCAACAACGGGTCTGAGTTCCTAAATTTGAGTCTTTGAAAATACTCCAATCTCATTGGGTTTCAAATCTCATCAAATATCATAATCGAAAAATTCGCCATCTTCTGGGTGTAATCTTAGAGCCAAATGACATCGACCCGTGATACTTTCCGGAAAACGAGTATCACTTCGGATAAGACGGGGGACCATCCAACCGTCGTAATTTGATCACGTTTCAGGTAATCAATGCTCCACAAAGTGCCTCAAGCCGTATCAAGTTTATAGAAATATTTGTAAAGTGGAACTGAGAAAAGGGCCACGTGGCCAGACACTACTGTTAATCACCGATAATTGCTCCGAAAATGGAGAGCACTGTGAAAAAAGTGTGCACTATTGTTGTGTGTATAGACGAGTCGATAAGAACGGGTAGAGATGGGGTGAGGGGAATCTTTCGGGTGACATGGGGATGATTGAAGGGGAAGAGAGATATATAAAGTGGACGAGGGTGCAGCCGCCATTGGTCTTCGATGAGCTCGCCCTTCAGTTATTCCGAACAACAAAAACTTGTAGCCACCCTCCTGTACCTACTTCCGCCACAATTATTTAATCTAGCTGCAGGCGATCTGCAGTTTCTATTGCGAAGTCACCGATTTCCACGTTACACCGAGGATTCGAGACCATCTCACCATCCCTACCTATAGCTCATTCCAAATGTAAACAATTCACTTCTACGCAATGTTAGGTCTTGAACGACCTAACCATGTGACCTAACAGTCATATGACCCCTCAAACCAATCACATTCAACTTCCATTCCTCTTGACAACTAAATTCAAACGTGTTCAACCAAATGCAACACATTTCACTCTCGTCATCAATATTTCTTTCAAATATGAATATACGAAATCATTTCACTATATGGCAAAATATGATACTCAACGAAGATTCTAAAAATAACTATAAGAATAGTCATACAACACCTTCACATTCGTTCAACGAACTACCATCGGGATGATCATCGTTATTCTACTCCTTCAAGACATTGAACTTAGAAGCGATAAAACTGAGCCATAAAATTAGTTGAAACGGAGAAATCGAAATGTCACATCAGCATAATTGAACTGTTGAAGAATACATCCCTACCATTCAGACTTTCGACCAATTTTTATACACTAAATATTCTATCAACAAATCGGAGGAATCATGACAATAAAACTTAACCAATCAAGGAAAGTCCGCACGGATTCCACCCTAGAATTTGGGCGAATCTTAGCGCAATTTCCCTTGATCAAAAAATCTTATAAATATGACTTGAACTCTGTTGTATTGTGCTCTTGGTACCGAACTTCTAATCCGTTCGTTCTATCGACTGTTCTATTCAGTTATCAGTATAGTTATTTGATCAAAACAAAGATTTATATTCACGATTATTTCTATACTATGAATCAATGAATACAATTATCGAAAATATCCAAAACAGTTCATTCAATCAACTGTGATTAAAAGCATCATCTCCTAAACACTTCAGCTGCGAGTCGCAGTAGCGAGCAACGATCCCTCTACCTTATTGGACTTTAATTCAAAGTTGATTGATTCTAACAAACTGTCACAACGACGAGACGCGAGGATCTATCTGCAATCATCGATCGAATCTACAAATCAACGTATTTCAAGATCATCAATCAATATCATTCGATATCTATTTTCCTCCAATCCATTTCTCGAATCAACGTCGTCCATTTGAATTTCGGCGCGTAAATCGGTCGCGAAATTACATTCTGGACGTAACAATTATATAAAATTAATTTGGTGGCGGCGGTGGGATCGCTTGCTTGAAGTGTTAAAAGTGTCAGGTGCAAATAATCGAACTTATAATCGTACGAAGAGACTGGTGAATAATGAAAAGGGAAGCATGAACTCACGAATCGTCACACAAATATATAATCATCGATTACATCAATCGAAACCAATCCAAGTAGGAAATCATCCCTCGAATTGAGAGAAGAAACAAGAATCATTCTCCATTATAAAAGAAACTCATCTTCAAAAATTTACGTCGTCAACGGTGCCTGGAGTTCTTTCGTGTCCAGAGACAACGTCATCCGAGCCTTCTTCCACCTCATCGAAAATTCAACATCATCATTTTAACGCCGACTCATCATATTCGCGAAATCAACATTTCAACATCTCGTTCGTTATTTCCGTAAGTCTAACAATTTCATTCATCATTTTATTTCATCCAAATATCATTCTTGAAATTTATCTCACTTTTTCCTCCCGAATACACCTTATAAAATGGCTGAAGGGAATTCATTACCATTTGACCCCGCATTTCTTGGAAACAACATATTTGCAAGAAACGCCTCATCGGAAGATCTTTTTGCACTCATTAGGATACACGAATTAGAACACGCACAAACAAAAAAACATTTTGAAGCACAATTAGCTGAACTGGCATTACAATTACAAGAACACAGAATAGCCTTAGCTAACATATCTACACTCACTACAGAAACACCCAATCGCATAATAAACCCCACGACAACCACAACACCACGACAACCACCGAACCCCATAGAATCGGGTGATCATGAAATCAGTAGAGAAGAAGCGTTTAATTTTGGTATAGACGTGGATTCAACTCAAAGATAACCCGAAACAGAATACACTATGAGCCTTACTCCCAAAGGAGATATCCAAACTATTCCCCAATCCGATGGTACGCTAGAAGGTTACGACCCTAGCGAATTTATAATGGATCGTCAAAGAGCCAAAGAATACACTCCACCATACAGAGAACATGAAATCTTGAGCTTGTTAATGAGTAGACTTAAAAGCGAAGCCTTGAGACGCATCTGCAATGCCAAACCGCGAAAAATCGACGATCTGATCAATTGCATTAAAGATTTTCTCAATGTCCAACGAACTTATTTCGTCCTATGCAAAGAAATGAACAACGTAGAACAAAACCCAGGCCAGAGCATAACTTCATACGCCACAAGAACAGAAGAATTATTAGCTGGAATCCAAACGCAACCAAAATTAACTGACCTACCGAATAAAGCATTTAGAGAGGCAGTTATCTCTCAAGATTTAGTGACCGCATTTCTCCAAGGTTCATTACCTGAATATCTACCACATCGTTCAAAAACATTTCCAGATCTCAAATCTGCAATAAGAGAAGGGCAACGAATTGGAGACCATATCGCAGCATTCCTTCGTATGAGACAAAATTTAATGTCAAGAAATGTACATGCGATCGAAATCCCCGAAAATTATAAGACCAATCCAGATAATAATGCCACACCCAAACCACAATGTGAGTTTTGTAGACGTATTAGATATACAATTGAAGAATGTTTCACAAAATTACGAATCGACAACGCTAACATCCCTTTCCAACGCGTACCAAATTTCAACCAACAAAGACTCTGGCAACAACAAAATAATCACCAAAATCCCAGCGTACAATAAAATTATACCGTTGATAATTCTCGATTCGATGACAACAAGCCGAAATATAACGGAAATTATCCTAACTAAAATTCTCTGACTAACTACTATAACGCAAGATCCGGATACAATCGCCAACCTGGAAACCACCCATCTAACGCTCAATCAAACTATAACTCTCCTCCACAAGATTATAATCAAGTATTTTGTAAATATTGCAAGAATCCAGGACACACTATTCCAGAATGCCGCAAACGAACAGCAAGAAATCAATACGCTGCCCAAAACGTGGAAAATACAAATAACCAATTGAATCCGGGAAACGCATTGCCCTCTCAATAGATTATTGGCAATCAGGCGCGAATGCGAGGGGCAACGACCAAACAGATGTGCGCCCAATACCAAAGAATTAAATATCCCAAAATCAAATCAAAATTGCATCGAACTCGTAACAACCGAAGGTAATGAGATAAATTCAAGAAAAGAAAACATTAACGAAATTCACGAAGCAGACTGTGAAATATTAGTCACTCCAGCGTATCAATCACCATCTATCGTCATTCGCTCAAATGAACTGAAAGAAGATCAAGGCTGTTTTCTTATAGATACAAGCTCCGAACTCAATCCAATAAAACAAAGCGAATCAAAGAAGCATGAAAACATAGACAATTCTCTAACGTACGAATTAAGGACATTCCCAAGTAGCAGTTGTGCTCAATTTCTACTACGGTTCCCTCTTATAGAGTGCACTATGAATGCAATAACAAAAAGTTGAGATGAAGCGCAATTTTCAGTGGCGCGAACGTGCGCTGAAGTCCGAAAATATGCCCACTGCGTCGCTTCTTAGATCTAGCAACGTTGCAATCTCTTTCTATATACTTTTATATCTTAGACGTGTGTTGTAAAGTTCAGTTGTTTTGAGGTTACTTTGGATATTGAAAAGGTTATTTGGGAGGTCGAAAGTAGTTTATTAATAATGAGTTCAACGGCAATGATTGATTTTCTGAAAAATGAGAACTTACCAAAGACATAGCATTTGAAATACCAAAGAAAAAAAAATAAGGAACATTTACGTCTAACAAATAATATATTCCTCAAATGTTTCGTTTTGTGTTATCCAATATTTATGAATGAATAAATAATCATTGACAATATTAAAATATGGCGTATTGATTTCGGAAAATAAATTATAATACATTGTAACGCTGCACTCCCCTATTCGCCGTTCTACGGGCGAGAGAATGCAGGTTGGAGTGGAGGGGGTTGGATTCTCCTTGAATCCGTTTGGGATGCCACCCAGACTATGATCGAAAATCGAACATGCATTCGTGTGTCTGGGGACACAAATACCAACCTAGAGAATAAATGATTAGCGGACAATACGACTCATTATAATAATTAACAGATGGCGTTGGATTAAACGGAATGTTTATCAATCACAAAAGATAATGAACGAAAAATAATATACGCAATGGTATACACGCTGATATGCGCAATAACAATAATCAATAACACTTCAATAATATTCTAACGCTTTCGCGCTCTGAGCGCGCGTATTGCCGCTGACGTCACGAACGGGAGGGGTAACGTCCAATACCATACGCGGGTTACTCGGATAGGTCTACGACATATCCAATTGCACTCCCAACAATTCAAAAGACTCTACAATTCGAATACGAACGTGGGATTCTCTCCACCACGCGAAATGACTCTAAAGGCGTCGCGAACCGCGCGTACGCGACACACGTAATTGTAAATAAGGAACAATGGCCGCGGCGTGCC
>JABMBR010006123.1:0-11485 GCA_018881525.1 Meteorus sp. PSUC_FEM 10030008
TTGCATTTATATTTGTATAAATATTATTATAAATTAATGTCACCAGCAACCCTCTCATAACTGCATGGTGTAACCGAGATATTAAAGAGCCTCGTTAGCACAAAATGTTCACTTCTAATGCGACAAAGATTTCGACCCAGACATTTCTCTCTTGATTCACTGTTATCATTCATTTTTTGTGTAGTGATTCTCAATTTTCTCATGAGCAATATGAGCAATTCAAGCTTCTGCATTAGTGCTTTTATCATTTACTCATATTCACACTAAAATTCTTTACAAAATGTGTTATATCGAACAAATGTTGATGTTTGTATAAGTTAAATTCATATCACATTTCATCTTCAGATTGAATTCAACTTTTTTCCATTCAATCCCTTTTGATTGTTCAATGATATAGATCGTTGGTCCGTTATAAATACTTTGGAAATGCCGTTTTTGACAATCTAGGTTAATGACAAAAACACACTCCCCAATTTGAGCAAACAGCTCAAGTGAAATGATATCTATATGCAAGAGAGTTGGAGAGAAAAACCCAAACAGGCGCACACGCAGTGCTGGATGGTTGATTATTGTCGTAAATAACAATCCGACTCTACTGACATTTACCCGATGGTGCGTGTGATATATCTGAAGGTTGGCGTGATGGTGACTTGTATTAGTGAATGTATGTGTTGTTTTCTGTGTGCGACCCCTTTGGGAGACACAGAAACCGGAAGAAAGTTCTGTGTTTATATTCGAGTTCGTATGAGTAGAGTAGCGAGGGGCTGAAAAAAAAATGGATTATCAATCAATTTTCGGGAAATGCATTTTTGGCCTTCTAACCCACGCACACTCGTCTCACCAGTCATCTCATTCATCTCATATGTCATACTCAATTGTGTTGCTGACATATTTTATGTGTAACACCGATACTTTCAAATTTAGGAGCAATAGCATGAGGTAGTACGAGTTTGAAAGAATGAAAGTGAATAAAAATCAGAAATTGGAATAAAATTCACTGAGAGGATTTTTCGAGCATATTTTTATGAATAAAATTAAATATAGCACGAGCTTTTGATGTTAAAGAACCATCGTTACGTGAGTTCTTGAACTCGATATCGTGTTTACAGATTATTATCCACAAGGGACAGAGCCGCGAAATGCTCAGTATAATTTCATGTACATTCCACAGTTATGCTCGTTGAAACATGTCAATTTTGAGGTGCAGAGGAAAGTTTTATGAAAAATAAAAATAATGAATATCATGGATAAATAATTGCGGGTAGTGTGGAAAATGTCGTGAAGTGCAAACGTACGATGATGAAAGCGAAGATAAATGGATGAATTGCTGAGCAAGTAGAGAAAGAAGGGAAGGAATACCACAGAAAAAATAGACATGAGATTATCTGACAGAGAAATTTATTTCTGTAGGTGTCGAACAAGCAATTGAAAATATTTTATTGCATCCGATCCATCTTACGATTATCTCTGTTCATCATGTAAGATTTCTGAATTACACCGATAAGAACCATAATTTTCCCATGACCATTAATCAAAAAGTATCCTTTTGGACTCCTGGAAAATTTTGCATGCGTGAATAAAATTGGGAAATAGACGTGGGTCCTTTTTCTTATTGGTCAATTGTCACTTCTCTGGAAATGATATTTCTGTAAATCAGTGATGGTAGATCGTGAGTAGGATTTACCATCACTGCTGTAAATTGACCGATAACACGCAATAAGGTGGCCTATGGTTCTTGTCTATATGGACAAGTGGCATAACTCTAGGATGAGGGGCGCAAGAAAAATGAATGAGAGAGAGAAAGTTGGAGTAGGTCATGTATGAAATGTGGTCTACACAAGTACTTGGGCAACTTCTTGAAGTTAGTTAGAGGCTTTGTGAATCTCTTAACGCTTTATATGTTACAAAATGTCGACGATTAAATTCGTATTACATCATCAGATGAAGAAAAAATAAGAATGCACGTGATTCATAAAATTCATTTCTCAAATAGTATGAACGAGGAGAAGTTAACATAATTCAGTTAATTCTGTTCGTTCGCTAACGAGAGAAGCGCATTACCGACAGTTTATTTTGTTTCGTAGTGGCTGAGAGATTTCTTGGAAAATTAGTGCTGCCACAGAGGCCGAACTGTTGTTGAAGAACTCGCGGGTATAGTTCAACATATATACGATCCATGAATTTACTTCCATAGGAAATTTATGTTAATCGTTGTCCGTTAACTTTACACTTGGGATCAAGATTTCGCATTGGGAAAGTTGCCGAATGTATGCGTTCCCTCTTGAGTATGGTGGCTTAACGATAATTCCCTCTTTTCTTCCCCTCTTTGCCAGCTTCTTTGTTCATTCCTTTCACGAGCTGATTAACGTGTCCAAAAATATCCATTCTTAAACTCGCGTGTTTGACTTTATTCCAATTTCGATCAACTGATGGAACAGACAGTGAAGGTCGGAGGTTAATCGTTACCTCATTATCAATGATATACATTCAATTTTTGATGAATAATCAATTTCTTACTTTAGCTCCAAGTAGTTATTCCTTGTAGACTTTTTCCCGAAGAATTGCCGTATATGTCTGACTATTCCCACTCTCAATCTACTCATACTGATCAACGAATATTTTTCCCTCAGAGAGAAAAAAAATTTTACATGGATTTCGTTTCTATATTGATTCATCTCAGTCTGATGAACTCTTGTTCTTTAAAAATTATTTTTCATCTTTGAGCCATTTAATTTCCCCTTATTTAACAATAAGTAATGCAAATTTTACATAAGAGATACTTCCGAGGTGGGTTGATATTCAGAAGATATTTTTTTGATGGAATGTTAGATGAATAGTTCTGGATGAATATCCTAAATCTTCATCTCGAAGGCAATCACAAATATTACTCGGATATATTCCATTACGAATGGATTGCAACGAGATGCTAACAGCAGATCATCTGCTGTAGCATTTATTTGCCATGGCATCGATAGTTCGAGTTATTCGGAATATTCACTTGATTGTGTGGTTGTGGATAGGAGAATTTTGGAATTCTCATAATTTTCATCTCCAAGCAACCGCGATGTGTGTGATATGTCGGCGTTCACATCTATATGCGTGTCTGTGCAGTACACTTGGCAAAGATGTAATATGCAGAATATTAAATCTAAGAATGTGAAGGGATGATTTATAATACATTCATGCTTAAACTCACTCTACACCATGCATGAATATTCGATTACGTGCATAAATAACAACGACACATATTTCACCAACTACAAATATTCATCCATCCATTTTTATTCATAATTTATGGGGTTTATAGGCTTTAAGACTTAATACAACTCTATAGATGTCCAATGATATTTTCAATGTAGTGGTCGTACTCGGAATAATCTGCTGAGCAGTTTAGCCGTTATTAGACACGGATTATTGTGGATCCCGAAACAATTCAACCGTTTGTACAATTTGAGAAGAACACATTTTGTGCAAGTTGTGCATGTATAACCAACCACTGTCGTTCATATATATCAAATGATATTAGCCTTTCGAGATTATCCATCATCAAGACTGCCTATAATCCTCATTACTGACTGGGACTCTAAGATATCTATTAATCGGATTAGAATATTCATCGTTCTCTCATCATCAGATTTGATTACATTTTTTCATAAATGTTCCACGTGGATGAAGAAACAGTGTCTGGGAACACTGACACATGACAGCTGAGTAATGCAAGGTTGGTTACATTACGAGGCCATTTTTCGGGCTTATGATAATCCGCTGATGATTTATATGCAGAGAAATATTTATGAAATATGTGCATGTGTATCTGTTCACAGTGAACGGGTTGTAATGTCACGCTTTGTGACTTTTTCGATCTTGCCATCGTTTTATTTCTTTGTTGTACACTCCAAGACGAATATTCTTGAAAATTTTTTCTCCTCTATTGTGCTGTATTCATTCAAGTTCCGTTATTTGTACGATGACATGAGTTTCATTCTGATGAATTATGATGGAGTTGATTGAATGTTTATAGGACAATAACAATCGAAAAATGAAATAAATAGATGAAATATCACGATTGATTGATGAATCGTATGTGCAAGAACTGATAATGGAGGAGAGACAAATAGGACTATTTACTATTAGGTTGTGTTCATATCGAATACTTTTTTGGTACTGTTTGTTCATGAAATATTCTTTGATATCATGAGGTTGTGACTCAGTGTGATCCAGTTTGTTTGTAGCACTATTGTTTATCCACGCATGTGGACATTTACCTTAATCAATCATAAGACACTTTTCTAAATTCACTGCAATGTCAAGTTTGCGGTGGATGTTTACTCTGCGAACCTTTCACGTGGTAAAATCTCAAAGGATTGACAAACTAACTACGAAGAAGAGAGAAATTACTGAACCATAGTCTGTGCCCAAATTGTTTGGAGAACGTAACCACGAATGCGTCTGTCGACAATCACAATGGCCCTTTAATTCGAAAAGTTTTAATGAATTGATATTAGTTCAAAGAATTACCTCGGAATTTATTAGTAATTTTCAATCTATAATTCTTCAAGGGATTGATTTCGTCAAATCGTTATACCTCGGTCAAAAATATCCGTAGGAAATCGTTCAAAAAATATTTTCCATCAGGGAGGCAAGTACTATCTAACGCGTAGCATGTAAGAATGTGTGCGTGTCTATGGCAGTGCTGAGCAGCTAAATTTCGCGAAGCACTCGACGCTGCATTGTAGGTCGTGAACGTGCGAGATTTATCAGGTTAATGGAGTAGACAAATTATTTGTGTGTTCAGAGAATGAAGATCTCATACAGGTGAAGAGAGAAAATGTAAAACGCTACATATATATGTTTATAATATGTAGGTACACAGACATGTTTGAAGTGAAAACTTTGCTATGAATTTCCGAGCACATCTCAAAGCTTGTGGGGTGTTTGGAAACTCTGATGCATACTGGAATAAAAATTTCCGAAGAGCAAATTTGAAACTTAATCATTCAATATCAAAATAATCGCATACCATTGGTTCTGTTCGTATTGTGAAATTTCAATACGACCATGAATTGAACTGGTCTCCAATAATATGGAAAGCTCCTTGAAAAACTACGTACGGTGCATACGCATGAGAAAACTCACACTTCAAACTTTCTCGTATCAATAGAAAATCCACGCGATTTTCTCATGATTCTGCACAATTTGCAGGACTTTTGAAAAATCCAGGGCAACTATTTCTTCTAGTTTTTGTGCTTTGATTGGGAATTGCACTTCTCCTTAATTTTCTTTCCGATATTTGATTTCATCTCCTTCTCCATTTCATTTGCATGTTGCGGATCATCAATACTAACAGTACAGGAAATAGTTTCGTGATTGCAGAAAAAAATTAACCCTTGATAAAAAACGGGAAGAAATAAAACACAGAAGATATAGATATTTTTTTCTCCGCTTACGATGAAAAAAAAACCTTCCACATACTTAATTAACGATCCATATAATAGATCCTCTTGTCGGAGTTAATTTCACGTCGATTAAACGTTTCACGGCATTTAGAAAATTATACTACGAGTTTCATGACTAACAGGTTTATTAAACTCAAATATTGCCATAGGATAAAACTTCAGATAAAAAGTCGTTCATGTATGTTGAATTATAAATACCACTGACTAAATATTGGCTTAGTGTGTTATAACTCTATTCTTCTTTCACCGTAGTTGGAAATTTAATTCAACAGAATTGAAGGTTATAAGAAAAAAATAAAAATTATTGTCAGATACATTATATAACATGGATAGTCAGTAATGTATATATGAGAATGTTGAGTTTTCTGTCTGTCTAGTTCCGTATTTTCAAGAACAGACGTGATATCCGGTGTGCACTGTGGGAGAGTATACATACATAATTCGATTTCTTTCAGTTGGCACAAGCACGTTCGACGAGCGAAAATCTGAACGTTATACTCTACGTATAACAGCCGCGTGCAGAGCACCGAAATACATAAAGCTTTTTTCACTTCGTTTTACTCTCTCGATAGCGTTCACATACCCATACATGCATCATATACATATCTCCAAAATTAAAATTTCAAATCAATTTCACTGACATGGGCGTTATAGAGAGACGATCAAGTCTATCACTGATGGATATATGCAGGCGCGTACTCGTTCGATAACGAGCGTTTCATGTATATATTATGCATGTCTTTATGTATGTACAGATACCCATGTAGGCATGTATAAACAGAGAGATACATATATATTTTGTATATAAACGCAATAAATGTTATGTGTCAGGCAAGACGGATTTTCAGAGAAAGTTGAGCTTCCAGAAGTCATCTCATATGACATTTTTGTTGCCTGCGAGATTCAAATGAAATGTATATGAATAATATGCAGTGGAGTTTCTACGGTTGGGGATTCAATAATTTAAGGTGTGCCTGGTTGATCCCATGAGAAAAATGACAGAAGAAATGTGATCGAACAATTACTTTTGCTGGAAAACCTGAGATGACCATAAATTTTCGTTTCTAGTTTAGGAATGGATTGTGTGATGTCTGAGATTATGCGATATGAAAAGGTGAAATTTGAGGAAGGAATATTGTGGATCAAGAGAACTTGGATTCGTGACTCTTATTATAGAATTTAATTCAATTTCATATCGATTTAATGTACAAAAATTCTGGGAGAGCTTGAAGCAAAATGTCTGTCAATTTCGAAGCATCTTGAAATATTCTATGACTCAATGTTCTCTAGAATTAATATGATTCCGTGAATTCTTCATTCTGAAGATATAAACTTGGCAATATCGCATATCACACTGGGTATTCCTGTTTTATGTCAAGTACATTCATCATGTTACATTCAAACATTCAAGACATTTCACATGAATATTTTTTAATCAAATTTAAGTTAGTAAGTTATATCAATCTGAAACATTTTAATCAAACAAACAGTTCTGTAACGCGACGACGATTCATGAAATTATCAATTTCCATTAGAAATAACCGACAGGTGTTCATAAGATCGTTCAATATCTCTCCAGTAAAAATGATATCGTACACCTTTCCTCCTCACACTAACTCTCCATGTTTTAAGAGAAAAATTTGAGAAAAGCGTATCGATGAATATTTTTTTTTCCTGCAACACACTCTGAGCATACATGACGTGGGTTGTAAGTATAAACTCAACGATATCTTCTTTATACCAACATAGACATTTTTTTTTTTCATCGAGTTTATTCCACCGTGCACTATATCGCACACGTATATATCCATAATGTGGATTAAACGATAAGCGGGTGACAAGGATCAGCTGGTATATTTATTTTGCCCATACTATTACATATTTTATTGCATTACCTTGTACAATTACCGCATTTTAAATCTTCTCATAGAATTATAGTAGAATATTATCTTGAATAAACATGCAATAAAAATTCGCATGGGAATACACGAGTTTAATTTATGATACTCAACTATATTAGGTGAGGTTTTGTATGAGAATATGCGAGTTGTTAATAATGGCAATAACGAATTGCGATAGAGTTAGGAGCGAGAGAAAAAGTTGGGAGAGAAATTGGGTGCAGGGAGGAAATGAAAATAGTAAATAAATGAGAGTGAGAGAGTCCACAGTTGTAGTGAGCTTAATTGGTCTTTTGTTCCATCAAGCACGGCAATGGAGTGCTCTTTCCTGCTGCATACGAGTGAGTACTATTTCACGGTACGTCGTCTCGTCACTTGGCTTTTTCTACCCATCTCTCCTATCCATCCTCATCCGAAAACACATAGATATATATCAAATCTCTATTTTTTGCAGTCACAACTCGCAATTGTCAATTCTTTTCATTAGTTACATGTGAACTTAAACATTTCTTTCTCGAACTCATCAAACCACTCAGGATGAATTTTTCTCTTTTCGACAACATGAACAGATTTCAATTAGCATCTCTGATGAATCAACGATGATGGATTTAAAACTTGAAGGAAGTTCATTGGATTCCGTCCTTTTCCCCATTCTTAAAGCTTATCATGAATTTTGTATTATCAATGAGATCGTTCGCCATGGAATCTGAAACCCCATTGGAAATTCCTAGGAATCATTTTCTCTTTTCTCCTCAAGTTTATCAATCTTTTGTTCACTTTCATTCATTATTTCCGCAGTTGATGATGATTAAACTTACGTATTTCATCAGCAGCGCGGGCGAATTTGCGATGCTGATCATAGATGTATATTTTCCTGTCGTATGATTGCACAACTGATGGATGTTTCCATATATATCTGAATTGAAAATGAAGGCAAAGGTGAAACATGAATAGAGCATTACGTGGGGTTTTAGATGTGAAGCCACTACGTGTGTGTTACCAAATGTCTAAACGATGATGTAATTTACGGGTGACTGCTGCATCAGACGGGTATTTCAACGCCTCAGGCCTTGCACTCCATATATTCTACAAAGCTCTGACACGAAGCATTCGTCTATGGATAGACGTATCAAGTCAGATGGTTGACTGGTTAGTAAATGAAAAATAAAATCAACATGACGATGGCATCGAAGAAGAAGTGGCACAACATGAGCTCAACCTCGTCAATGTCATGGCTAGAAATTGAGGTTGCAGGTTTTAATTGCGAATTGTTCTCTGCACGATAGTGGAAAAAAAGTGAAGGAAGATGATGGCAGACGACATGGGGCAGATGACAGTGGAAGTGGCGAATGTTGACGGATTACTGTGATCATGGTTGATCAAAAAACCAATAGTAGATAGGAACAGTTGACACCGCTTTGGATTTTTTTATTGCAGTCCAAAATCAGCCTTTTTTCCATCAACTCGAAATTTATGAGAATCAAGTCACATGTAGATAAAATCTGGTGATTGATGTTTTTCGAGTTGATAAATATCCTATGGTAGTACTCGATCTTGATCTATTGTTCAGCATGAATTTGTGAACTGAAATGTAGTTCTTTCTCTCGCTTCTAGAAATGAACTACATTTAATGATGGAAATTTTCCAAACACAAAGAAACACATGCTCGAGTATTTGTTAATTTTAGTTTGAACAGGAGCTCCGTATTGTTATTATAAAGGAATCATAATTACAAGTTGATAATAACAATGGAGGAAAAAGTGGAGGCGTAGTACACAATTTATTATCATTATCAGTCCCCTAGCTCCACAGCAATTCAATTATCGTTTGTGAAATTACCTGGTGGATAATCTGAGTCCAAGGGGCTCCTAGGTCTCTCTTCTCTTCCTACTGTTTCGTAACGCCGATGAGACCATGGAACTAACAGGGATAATGATTATGGCACACAGAGTTGTTACGAAAAAAAGAAGGGGATGGAAACAAAGAACAGATTTCAAAAATTCAAGTTGGCGTACATTGTTGTACATTGTTATTATGTTCCTTGTATCATGCAAGATAATTATTATCTCCATTTTATTCATCCTCTTGTCACACGATCAAGTATATTTCCCCCATGCATGGGGTCTTGGCAGAGGTCTAGAGAATTTTTCTTACTTCTGGAAAAATGTATTCTCCAATGAACGAGTTCAGCCTTCGAAATTGTTTGCACCTGGTTCATTCCGTTCTCTATTATTGAAAGAACAATGAAGGTTTGATAAACCAATGCGTCGGATTAAATTTTTTTATTTGTTCATTGAACTATCTCGCTTCACATGTTATTTGCGCTTTTTTATTGATGCAAAGTTGTTGCATGCATTTATATTTCATTCGAGTTTCGCCAGCAATAAAAATATCATGTGACTCACAAACACTCAACTTTCTTGTGGGTCTGTCCTGTGCGACTTCCGTCACACACTTGGAATTTCCTTTTGCGCTTTCTTGCCATTATTTCTCGAGGGTATTTGTGTCTATATAAAATTTCTTCGAAAACGTTGCCATGTGTAAATATTACATATTTGCATGAGAGTCTTTGTATGCACAATATAAAAAGTCGAATAACTAAAATATGACGAATTGTGTGATACATCAAACCAATGGAAAAAAAAGTGGGGGAATAAATAGAGAAAAATTACGAGTGGAAGAAAAAAAGAGGTGTATGATATTGAATAAGAATGATGATGTGACTGGGAATTGTACACGTGGTGGTTGGGTATATCATATTTTTCCATGACGTGTGGTCGCGCGCGCATTCGAGATTTTTCCACTCCCTCGGTGATGAGAATTGGGTCACGCTATAAAAGAGATTCGTGCACACAGTACACTGCCGACTGAGTTGTCGTGGTCGTGCAGCAGAGTAAAAGAGGGTATCCAAGAATAGATTTATATAAACTTGCACTTTGTAATATACGTAATCGATGATACTTCGTTTTGGAATCAACAGGGAATGAAGAGACAACAAATGATGAATATGCAACATCAATATGATAGATCATTCCATTCTCAACGGATCACTTTTGCGGCTTGGATAGAAAGTGAAATTTGCGATTTGTTTATGCTAGCAGTACATGGGACACGATTATGATTGATTTTACTACTGATATTATTACCAAGATCATATAACGGAAGAAAATAATGACAATAATCCAAATCAACCATTCTCTAATGACGAGAAAATTCTTTTTCCTGTTTTTTCTCCAGTCACAAGATGACAATATAGGGATAAATGTCCCGGGTGTTGGTGCAGAAGAATGGGTATAAAAGACGTCGGTGAACACGGGACATTGCAGTGGCGGAGCGACACCCCTTAAGGGATTTGTGTGTCACTCATACTGCGGACTGAACTCTCTTGAAGAGAAAAATGATAATAATAATGGAGATGCAGCATCAGTTGCCGAGGGTGAACGAGATATGAGATTGTATTGCATCAGAAGATTCACGTGATATTTTTACGTAATTATGTACAACAACCCATTATGCAAAGAGATTTTTGTGCAATGATAATATGAAATGAAAGAAAAATGATATAAAAAACGTTACGATACAAAAAATGTTGACACCGATGATTAAAAAGCAACCGGAAAAAATACTATAGAAATGTGTCGTGGTGATACTCGTGAATGTACTCGAGCACGAATGAAAGCCCAAAACTTGCATTGGTATCTCTTTTTCATGTATTCACAATTTTTTTATTCTTTTCCTTTCGTACTGTAACATAAATGGTGTGAATACTGTGAATGAATGAATATCAAGTGAGAACATATTTTGGTAGACAGGTTTTACTTCATCAGGAAGAGTCACTTGAGTCCATGAGACATATAGAACACAAGAATTTGACGTAGAAACGACATCTCATTCTATTGCCCAACGGCATTCTGTCGAGTGCCGTGCGTCATGTATATATATATATATATATGATCATGATGGAGCTAAACGAAGAAAGCGACCGCGATGGAAAAAGAGGAAAAGACGTGTGGGAACATAGAAAATGGTTTTCTCGGATGAAAAGCAAGCCACTTTCTGGACGACGGTTAAAAAACCGAGGTTAAGCAAACCCCTGCGGGTGCGTTTGTGCAGGTGCCCATTACATTATAT